>RJVU01051648.1:3846080-3856124 GCA_003731715.1 Anabarilius grahami | reverse complement strand
GATTTTTTAATTGTTTTTGAAAGAATTCTCTTATGTTCATGATGGCTGCATTTATTTGTTCAAAAATACAGAAAAAACAGCAATGCTGTGAAATATTATTATAATATAAAATAACATTTTTAAATGTAATGTATTCCTGTGAATTTACATTCTAATATGCTGATTAGCTGCACAAGAAACATTTAATAATATAAAAATATCGGGGTTCAAGGGTTTTAAGGCCTTTAGGCAAATACGTTAAAAAAGTATTATGTTTTATTTAGCAAGCATGTAACTAGTTAAAATCATAGAAGGAAAAGACAATTTACATCCAATACAGACAATTTACCATAGGAAATATATGGTTTTTAAGCTTTTTAACAGTTATAGCACCACTTACTGGCCGATCTCTATAAAAGTATGCATGCTGCTTTAGAGGCATGTGCCACATGTGCTCACGTAATGATGCAAAGTTTTCATTTAGGAACGATAGGCTTTTGAGTAGACTTGGCCATGCCTGTTTCTCAAACAACCCTGCTATTGCTATCCAAAGGCACATTTTTGATAACTATTGACCTAGAGGGTCCCGAGAATTGTGCCGCAGTGGATTTATGGAGGTTGAGCCAAAAACCTAGAACTAGTTTGCCAAAGTTGTTTTCCAAAATAATCTCCGATATTTAATGAACGATTCGATGGACAGCGGCGGTCCTAGAGGAAAAGTTGCTCAGAATGAGTAGTTCTACCATGTGGTACAAATGTCGTGGGCGTGCGTGAAAAATTGTGTGATACACGATGCTGTACGCATGTGAAAAACACGAAGGCGCTCCCCCGGTGGCTGATTTCTTCTGAATTTCTCACAAGCTTCTAGGGCCGTGAGCCCAGCAAGTTTCGTTCCAATCAGCCTTCGTTAATCTTGTATGATAGCAGCTCAAAATTCAGTGGCTAACATCGGACATGTTTTTCGAGATGCGTCAGTGTCCTGATAGACAGTCGTGGCCCCTTGGATGAAGACACTGCATGCCAATTTTCAAGTCGATCGGACTAACGGTGAAATAGTTATAGCCGTTTTCATGTTTTTGTCCTGTTATAATGCCACCTAGTGGCCAATCGCCATGTTTTTTTAATTTTTTTATTATTATTGTGAGCAAAGATTGAGCCCATAGACAGGTGTTCCGAGTTTGGGAATATCTCATTCCGTTCACGAGTTATAGCCATTTTAGTAAAGTAGCCCCGCCCACTTTGATCGTTTTGGCACCCCTTAGTGACTGTGAATAAAAATTGCTACTTTTTTTGATAACTTTTGATATTCAGACTGCAGAGAATCTTTCTGCACTAGTTTGGTTCTGATCGGGCGAAAAAGAACCAGGACTAGTTCGCAAAAGTAGGTTTTTCAAAAAATTCTAAATACCTGAAAATTTAGGGTGACGAGCAAATCCATTTCATACTTTTGACGGCTGCGGCACCCCGTCAGGCCGATCAGGGCTAGCCTTGGTAAAGTTGAAGGCGGTGTGAGTACTACCAGCCCTCAAGTTTCAAGTCTCTTTAATTTACAGTTTGGTCTGCCCAATCACTTTTAGGGGAGAATGCTGATCCTTGGAAAATGTAACAATTACAATAGGGTTTCAGTGCTATGCGCTTGAACCCCTAATAATTATCATCAATGCTAAAACAGTTGTGCTGCTCAATATTTTTGTGAAAATCATAAATAATTGTTTTTCAGGACTATTTGATGAATGTAAAGTTCAAAAGAGCAGCACTTACAGTACATAAAATAGAAATATTTTGTAATATTATAAATGTCTTTACTGTTTTGATCAAATTAATGCATCTTTGCAAAATAAATGCATTAATTTCTTTCAAAAACCAAATTACTTATTTGAACAGTAGAGTATCTACTTTTTCAATATGAGGTACTAGAGGCTGGTATACCAAAGCTACATTTACAATGATCAGCAAATAAACACTTCAAATATGCTTTGTACTCCCATAAAACTTTACAGATAAACTTTTCTTCATGTATCATTGCAGTCTGACAGCAAGCTGAATGGACAGATTGAAAAAAAAAAAATCACTCCTGTCTCGTCCCTCCACATGGTATCTGCTGGCCAATCTGTGATCATGTAAATACCAGCTGCCCAGGTTCTCTGAGCCATGGCAATACACACCCCATGGCAGTCACATGATGGCAAATTCAAAGCTTTAATGATATTAATCTTTCAAAAACTGTCAATGCATAGCCTTTTTTCCACAAGTTACACTGGCCAGCAGAGATAGCACAAGGCGAATGATGCCGTGCAAGACTGCGAGGTTTATCGTACTGATCATACTGACCTACATACAGTACAAGCATACACACTCTCTCACACTCAGGCACATGGCTCCACTACTGCAAATACTCCATGCATTAAAAAAAACACACCTAGAGCCAAGTGGTTTCATACATGAGCTACAGCATGTTGTCAGGGAAAAACGGAGAGGCCTGGAGCGAACGGGAACAGCAGCCACATTGTTTTCAGCATAACAATGTGATTCCTCCATGTAAGGAAACTTTAACAGGCTCAGTTTAACAAGAGCTTGTGTCAGGATGCACTAGTGCAGTACGGATGGCCGGTTTGGTACCGTACAATGGTAGAAATGTGTCAGACAGGTAACCTTAATGCCAAAGTTTGCACAGCTATTCATTTATATTATCATGCATGTAAGAAACAGTGTTGGGGGTAACGCATTACAAGTAACACGAGTTACGTAATCAGGTTACTTTTTTCAAGTAACTAGTAAAGTAACGCATTATTTTAAATTGACAACAAATAAGTAACGCAAGTTACTTTGTTTTCCCATTTATTGACTGACAGCTCTCCTGTCCACCTGTTGTGAGAAATCGGGAGTAAGTGCCTAGGGGTTGTGTGCGCTGTGTAAATATGATGGTTATTCTAGACCTAGACTAGTTCTAGACTAACAGTTCGTTCCAAATGGGATATATTGCCCTCCAAAGGGCACTTCAGAGTGAAAACATTCATGGCTGCTATATTGAAGGGTCGTTCCAAACCAAAGTTTTCAAAACTGGCCACTTCAAAGGACCCTTCGGAATGAAGGATTTCAAAGGGTACAAATGATGGACACTTTGGGCCCCCATGATCCTTTGCACAGGGAAGTTGATTTGCGTCACAGAATGGGTACAGGAAGCTCGGAGTTCGATTTTACCTATAAATGTTTGTATAGTATTTTTCTATATTACTGTAATATTTATACGAGTTAGATTTGGTACATTATTATGGTAAAAACGACATTGTACTTTAACAAAAATACTTTACAGCTATATTTATCAGTCCATTCGAATGGTTCAAATACATAGACACAATATAGCATTATATTTAAAGTAAAAGGCCTTGGTGCATAAACCAAAAATAAATAAATAAACTAACGTTAAACAAAAGGCACAGTTTGCACAATCTACTCATCGTTCAGAGTGTGTTTTTTGGGGGGTTAACCAGCGTACAAAATGTGCGAAGAAGGCACCTCCTTGATTGTCTCGTTAAGATGACGCAGAAGTGTGTTACAAAAAAATGTTTTTTTTTACCCCTACACCCTTCAGCCCTTCGTAGCTCTCACTCCAGAGGGTAAACCTTTAGAAGGGAATAGGGCATCGGGATGAGCCCTTCCGAATGGAACGCAGGGTAAATGTGAACATGCATTTACTTCTTCTCTTCTGTATTCCAAAATGGCAGCACAGCTGAAAGAATTGTTTGCTTAAGCTACGCCCTCTACTGTACAGGAGTGAATTTACATTTCCTTCAGCCTGAGGCTTATTCATTTCACTTTTGGTGTGAAAGGGCCTTTAAATTTGACAAAAATAGAACTTTTTAGTTGGTATAAAACAAACAAACAGCCCAGCCAAAAGTATCGCAAAAATAACATAACACATTACTTTACTTAAAAAGAAACTAACGCAATTAGTTACTTTTTTTAGGGAGTAACACAATATTGTAATTAGGGGTGTAACGGTTCTCGGCAAAAAAAAAATCGAACTGTTCGGTTCTCCACCCACAGTTTGGCACGCGCTTGCACCGCGGTTCATCACGAAACCTGACGACGCATCTAAAGTATGGTTTATTGATTACAACAACATGTAAAACAGAGATGGATTCAGCTAATGATTACATTACATCGACAAAATTATTACATTTGATTAAACACCTTTCATTTTCACACTTTCATTGTATTCAATTCATAAAATTGATTAATTCATGCATTCTATGAGAATCAAACCCATGCCCTCGCTGTTGCTATAGCACCACATACTCTGCTGTGGAATTATTTGTATATCACTAGAAAGTGCTATAGAAATAAAACAACCTTGTTGTGATATATACTGTTACAGTGATATAAAATGACTCACACAAGATTTTAGTCATGCCGCCCACCCCTAATAACAATGTGCTTCCTCCACATAAGGAAACTG
This sequence comes from Anabarilius grahami, assembly GCA_003731715.1. Lineage (NCBI taxonomy): Eukaryota > Metazoa > Chordata > Actinopteri > Cypriniformes > Xenocyprididae > Anabarilius > Anabarilius grahami. Next base: position 3,851,686 of record RJVU01051648.1, on the reverse strand, counting down.
TGTGACACTCTCAGTTTAACAGAAGCTCGTGTCAGAATACACTGTGGAAACACACTCAAAGGAAGCAGATGCAGGGTACCAGAAGAAAGAAGCTCAAAACGATGCTATGCTTAATATAAGACCGTCGTCATGGCGTGGTTGCTATGGCTGCAGTTGTCAGCATGGCACAGAGGGCTCGTGCCATGACTGACAGCTGTGACAACGATGTAATCCAATCCCCTCGCTGCAAAGCTTCATAGGAGCCCGACTGCACAGAGATCTCGATGTGAACTGAGTGGGAGAGGAGCGCGTGGGCACCACAGTGGAACGACGCCAGTTGCATGGAATAATACTCTGACAGAGGAGAAATTCACACTCGAGTTCTATATCATCTTCAAGGCGATTAGGCATAGAGGGAATGAACTGGTGGGAAGGTGAGGGACAGTGTGATGGGGCAAAGTATCCAAACAAGCACGCAGCCATCTTTAGAATTTTGTCTTTGAACTTCTGTTTTTGCAGTAGCTCTGTATATTTCTATGGCATAGCTGTTGAAGAGTAATTAGCTGGTGAAGTGGATTAACTTTATGTAGAGTTAAAGGATTAGTTCACTTTACAATTAAAATGTCCTGATAATTTACTCACCCCCATGTCATCCAAGATGTTTATGTCTTTCTTTCTTCAGTCAAAAAGAAATTAAGGTTTTTGAGGAAAACATTCCAGGATTTTTCTCCATATAGTGGACTTCAACAGTTACCAACGGGTTGAAGGTCCAAATGTCAGTTTCAGTGCAGCTTCAAAGAGCTCTACATGATCCCAGACGAGGAATAAGAGTCTTGTCTAGTGAAACGATATGTCATTTTCTAAAAAAAAATAAAAATGTATATACTTTTTAACCACAAATGCTCATCTTGCACTGCTCTGCGATGCGCCATTACGTAATCACGTTGGAAAGGTCACACGTGACGTAGGCGGAAATACCGCGGTAGGGTGAAAAACTCTAATTTTCTCCTCCAACTTCAAAATTGTCCGACATCGTTGTTTTACCTTTTTTTGTAAAGGCCATTTGACTTTGATCTTTGCACATTTGCTTTATAGCCACTGGATTGGTATTTCTGCCAATGTCACCCGTGACCTTTCCAACGTGATTACGTAATGCGTGGCGCATTGCAGAGCAGTGCAAGATGAGCATTTGTGGTTAAAAAGTATATAAATTATTTTTTTAGAAAATGACAGATCGTTACGCTAAATAAGACTCTTATTCCTCATCTGGGATCATGTAGAGCTCTTTGAAGCTGCACTGAAACTGCAATTTGGACCTTTAACCCGTTGGTAACTGTTGAAGTCCACTATATGGAGAAAAATCATGGAATGTTTTCCTCAAAAACCTTAATTTCTTTTCGACTGAAGAAAGAAAGACATGAACATCTTGGATGACATGGGGGTGAGTAAATTATCAGGAAATTTTAATTCTGAAGTGAGCTAATCCTTTAACAAAAGTTATCATGAGCATTGTAATGTTTGAATCGGATGTCATAACAAATGTCAGTAGATTGGGAAGATTTTAAAGTGAGTGGTTCATTCATAAATCCGTAAGATCTTACCTTCATGCTGTGGAAATACAAACCAGAAGACAAAACAAAATGAGCGCAGTGCTGAAAAGGGGCGGGGCTTTGATGCTCTTCACCAAGTACAGATACACATGGGTGAGTTTGAAAGCAGGCGTCTATCAGCGGATATATTATGGATCTGCTGATAGACGCCTGCTTTCAAACTTACCTGTGTGTATCTGTGTAAGCGCTCTGTGAAGAGGGTCAAACATGTCTATTTACAACATTGATCATTGTGGCCAATCACAGACATATCTGTTGAGCGCGTGAACACAATGGCCAATCAGAGGTGTTATATAAAAATACTCTCAACAGCGCTCAAAATGCTAGGGGAAATGCTGGTATTTGCTTTTTTTACAATTTCAGTACTGAATTGGTACCGAAGTCGGTAGTTTTGACAACCCTATATGAAATATTTTATTTTGTGTGACCGTTATCCAGCACCAGAGAATTTTTAAAATGTTAACTTAAAGGTGCCCAAGAATGCTTTTTTACAAGATGTGATATAAGTCTAAGGTGTCTCCTGAATGTGTCTGTGAAGTTTCAGCTCAAAATACCCCATAGATTTTTTTTAATTAATTTTTTTAACTGCCTATTTTGGGGCATCATTAACAATGCACTGATTTACACTCGGCGCCGCCCCTTTAAATCGCGTGCTCCCTGCCAAACGAGCTCTCGACTATATTACAGCGCATTTACAAAGTTCACAAAACTAATATAACCCTAAAATGGATCTTTACGTTTAAACAAATGAGATTTATATAAGAAGGAGGAAACAATGGGGTTTGAGACTCACTGTATGCCTTTTCCATGTACTGAACTCTTGTTATTTAACTATGCCAAGGTAAATTCAATTTTTGAATCAAGGGCACCTTTAAAGGATTAGTTTACTTTCAAATAAAAATTAGCCCAAGCTTTACTAACCCTCAAACCTAGGTGTATATGACTTTCTTCTTTCTGATGAACACAATTGGAGAAATATTAATAAATATCCTGACGCAGCCGAGCTTTATAATGGCAGTGAGCGGGATCGAGTATGAGCTGAAGAAAGTGTCTCCATCCGCATCCATCCATCATAAACATATTCCACACGGCTCCTATGGGCTTAATAAAGGCCTTCTGAAGCGAAGTGATGCGTTTGTGTAAAAAAAAAATAAAAAAATCCATATTTAACAAGTTATAAAATATCTAGCTTCCGCCAGACCGCCTTCCGTATTGAACTTAAGAAAAAAGTGTAAAACTCTCGCAGTTCAAAAAGCTTACACTACGTCCTACGCCTTCCCTATTTAACTCACGGAAAAAAAATTAACTGACGCGACATCAGTTCCGTTTTTTTTTTTTTTCGTAATTTGAATTTGGAAGGCGTTCTGGTGGAAGCTAGATATTTTACTTCATAACTTGTTAAATATTAATATTTATTTTACACAAACACATCACTTCGCTTCAGAAGGCCTTTATTAACCCCATAGGAGCCGTGTGGAGCACACGTTTATAATGGATGGATTTGGATGGAGGCACTTTCTTCAGCTCATACTCGTTGATCCCGCTCACTGCCATTATAAAGCTCGGACGCGTCAGGATATTTATTAATATTTCTCCGATTGTGTTCATCAAAAAGAAGAAAGTCATATACACCTAGGATGGCTTGAGGGTGAGTAAAACTTGAGGTAATTTTCATTTGAAGGTGAGCTAATCCTTTAAAATCTCAGAAGGTAAAGTACTTAATAATTCTTTTAAGCCAAAAGGTTTCGGCTGACAAAAAAGTTTGGGAATCCCTACTTTAAAACAAAGAACAATTAACAAATCTTATTTTCCCCACTAATCATCTTCAGAAGACGTGATATTTTTTCTTACTTTAATATTCCATTTTAATCCATCTACAGAGTAAATAAAGAAGTGGAAGTGGGTGTCAAAACATTTTCAAAACAAGAAACAACACTACACTCCAGAATTATTTGATCTCTTCCCCCTGACCTTTCACCTGTCCAAAATACCTGAGAGCTCAAGCTATATTCAAAATAAAAGTCGCCAACTAAAATAAGTTATTGTATGACTTCTGTATACCAGTTATTGTAAATTGCACTGCACACCTAGTGAAATTACATTTTGTTACACTGTATACCTGTATGGAATGACAATAAACTCTTATCTAATCAAATTGAATCTAACAGATTTTTCCCAAACTGGGGTTCGTGAGTTGATGAAAATAACGAATTACTAAATCATAAAATGCACAATTATAATAAATAAAATAAAAACAAATGAAAAACCTTACTAAAAAAGGATGAAATATTTTGTTTGCATGTCATGTAACCATTAACTGATATCAAAATAAAAGGAAATACATTTACTTAGAACATAAGTAAATATTTTATGTTAAAGGGGTTCAACTCACAAAAAAGTCTGGGAACCCCTGACAATACTGCACACAAGTTTTAAGGTTCTTTAATGCTATTTTGTATTCCGTTTTGGAGTGTTACAGACTTGAATCACTATAAACTGTCATTTTCAGAAAAAGAGCTGCATGAAAATTCTCCTTTTATGTTCCAAGGAAAAAAATATCAGCATATGGGTTTGGAATGACATAATGAGTGAGTAAATAATGACAGAATTTTCATTCTTGGAAGCTAGAATATGAAGCATATGCCCACCCATATGGGTCACACAGATAATAGCCCACAATCCACTGCACTCGAAAATATCAATAGCTCATCAGCACAAAGTCAGCGCACTCCTCTGGTGCTTGTGGAACTGTAAGCAGCGAGGCAGGTATCGAGTAATGAAGTTGAGTAATTAGAGAAGATGAAAGACATTATTATTGGAATCGTGTCAGTAGATGAAGTGAACTGTAATGGGAGGTGCGACAGAGATGAAGCTCATCCCGCTGAGCCTTTATAAAGGATCTGAAGGCGTCAGTGCCTGGGTGTATATGTGGAGGTGCTGCCACAGCGAGAACTGGCACTACAAACAACACCCACATCAGAGAGAGAAAGATGGAGAGAAAAGATACTGTAAAAATCAAGTTTTACACAATGGTGAAAAATTGTAAAGGAGGAAAAAGGAAAATTAACAAATGAGATCCAAAAGGAAAATCTATTTACAATAGTCTCCAATATACAGCCAATAGATTTAAGTGAAGATATTTGTTTAAGAATCGAGACTTTCTTGCTGAGGCTTAGTTCACCCAAAAATAAAAATTCTGTCAGTAATTACTCACCCTCATGTTGTTCCAAATCCGTAAGACAAATTAAGATATTTTTGATGAAATCCGAGAGTTTTTTTTATCCCCCATAGACAGTTTAACCACCACTTTCAAGGTCCAGAAAGGTACTAAAGACATCGTTAAAATATCCCACGTGACTACAGTGGTTGAATGCAATGAGAATATTTTTTGTGCGGCAAAACAAAAATAACGACTTCATTCAACAATATCCTCTCTTCTGTGTCATTCTCATACGCTGTTTATGTTCAGCGCTTCCAGGTTTTACATCAGAATGAAGACTCAGTATGGAGTTAATTTGTTTTGTTTTTGTGCACAAAAAAAGTATTGTTGTCACTTCATAAAATTAAGGTTGAACCACTGTAGTCACGTCAACTATTTTAATGATGTCTTTACTACCCTTCTGGGCCTTGAAAGTGGTCATTTCGATGCTTTCTATGGGGGATAAAAAACCTCTCGGAGTTCATCAAAAATATCTTAATTTGTATTCTGAAGATGAACAAAGGTCTTACGGGTTTGGAACGACATGAGGGTGAGTAATTAATGACAGAAATGTCATTTTTGGGTGAACTAACCCTTTAATGTTTTACTGTATTTTTGATCAAATAAATGCAGCATTTGTGAACATATAAGAGACTTATTTTATTTTAGGCAATTTTTGCCTTTATTGTGATAGGATAGTATAGAGTGGACAGGAAGTGAGGTGGGAAAGAGGGGGGGATTCGGGAAAGGTCCACGAGCCGGGACTCAAACTCGGGTCACTATATGCCGGTCCAGTGTCACTCCAGTGTCCTCGAGGC
>RJVU01051648.1:3826314-3844201 GCA_003731715.1 Anabarilius grahami | reverse complement strand
AAGACAGCACCCTATAGCTGACATGACAATTTGAAACGTTCTACATAGGCATTGTATATTATGAATATTGTTGGTAGGGGTGGGCAATAAGACCAAATTGTTAATCACGATATGAGTAAATTTATTTCACGATAACAATATACTGTATATCACAATATAGTTTTGCTTTAAATAAGATTTTAATGATATAAAAATGTTGATACCATTGAAATTACATAATTCCTGTCAACATTTTGAATATCACAAAAAACTAATAGCCTACTAGCCTACTTAAAAGCACTAAGAGATTTACTCTTTTTTGTTGTTTGTTTCACATTAATGAAACAGACGATAGCAGGTATATTAGGCTGCTGTCACTATAAGACCGACTGCATGGATCCAACATACACATGCATTATCTTTTTCAACTGTTTACGTTCAATTAAGACATAAATGACTATGTTTACTTGCAAAGACATGGTCACTTTGACACATAAGTATGTGTATTTAACCTTTCAAGTTCAATTAGGTGGCAAAAAGAACTCAGTTCAGTACTTGCACGCTCTATAGCAGCGACATCATGTGCACGCGTCTCTCAGACAGCGCTCAGAAACCATCTCTCTGACAATGCGTGCAAATAGTGGCGAAATGAGTTGTCATTCACTTCTTACTGTGCTTCAACTGTTTAAAATCACTTGTTTTTAAACCGCAATGCTTAAAAACACATTCTGATAAGCTTGTGTGAACGTGGAGCACAGCAATGTCACGTGAGTGTAACCAATATCAAAATCTCTATCGGCTGACAAATTTCTACTAGTTAATCGTGTCTACCGGTATATCGCCCACCCCTAGTTGTTGGCTATTTGATTAATTGCTTTTTTCATTCCTCTTTTGGATAAAACCATCTGCTAAATGCACAAATGTAAGCAAACAATATAAAATTCTAATAAGAAAGTAGACATGCAGGAAGTAAGACAATTACTGATGACTCATTTCAGACAGTTCAGAATGGGTTCTTTCTTTTGGGAGACAATAACTCCATTTATCATGCACTTTGATATTTAAAACTTTACAGACCTTTTACATTCACAAACAGCTACACACATGAAAGGTATTATCCGAAAAAGCAAATAATAGGCGCACTTTAAAATGCCGCCTATGTAGGCAGCTTACTAGCCATACACAGCCATAGAACTATCAGATCTACTCTATAAAGCTTTATGCAGAATAAATCTCAGTTTTAGTCTTTCTTTCTTATAATTCTTCTCAAACCATTTTCTCCAAAAGGATCCTTATGGGTTTTTCATGCAAGATGCTTTGTAAAGTAATAATCATATATGGTCGGCACTAAGACATTGTGGAACATGGTGTAAAGGACTAATCCTCTTATGCCAGACTAAATAAACTTTATGGATCTGGAATAATCTTTAATCCACACAACAGCACCATATTAGAGATGCTTTGGTCTTAGTGTAAGCCCTGCCATTTAGATTAAACAAACACCGTTTTCCCAGCAGGACCGAGACCACCCATGATGGTCCAATAAAGGGCGACCTATTTCATAAAACGCTGATTTTTAAAAAAATAAACTATTATGCTGTAACACATTCACTGACCTTTTGAGGCAAAAAGATCTGGATTATGTAACAACCGTATGCCTTTACTGTAATGTAACAAACAAGGCAAGGGTGTAGTTCTTCCTTTGATGAAATAGAGGGATTAAAAAACAATATTCCTCAAAAGGCTGGTCTGTTCATGCTCTACCATGGTCGATGTTTGGGTTTTACAAATGCTGTTGTTTTTTAATACTGGAATTTGGTCTGAATGATACATAAAATATTCGCAATAGATTTACGTTTTTTAATAGGTAATATAAAATTAAGTAACATCATGAATATCACAATTATTTTTACATGCTCTTTATTTGTCATTAAGTTTCCTAAAGATCATGAAACTAATGTATTACTATTTTGACAATATTAAAATTCAAAACTCAGATGCAGTCCCCATCTGACATTTTACAACAGTTTTAGTTAAAAAAATATGACTCTTAATATTGCTTGCTTATTTCTAATATTTACAGTTTTTTTTTCAAAAGAAATATAATTAATTTTTGAATTAATGAAAATAATTATATACTCAAAAATAACATGAAAATATTGTGTTAATTTAGTAGAAATATTGTCCTTTTTTTACCGTATTGTACTTTTTGCAATAAACATTTTGAATTGTCTACAATGGTGTTTTGGTTTAAATAATAGTGCTTTTAACTGTAAAAAAGCCCCTTTAAATCAATTTTTTTAGCGAATACATACAAGTTCAGTTACGTATCTTATCTTTAAATGCTGAAAAAAAAATGTAAATTAAATTTTCTTAGTAGTGTTGTCAAAAGTACCAACTTCGGTATTTGCTTGTGACGCTTTGAGCGCTGTTGGTAGGATTCTTATAGGGGTCCTTGATTATGATTTCACTTTTTTCAACTTTAGTTAGTGTGTAATGTTGCTGTTTGAGCATAAACAACATCTGCAAAGTTCCGACGCTCAAAGTTCAATGCAAAGGGAGATATTTACTTTTAAAGAAATCGCTTTTTAAATACTACAACAAGCTTCTTCCTGGGTTAGTGGACCCTAAAATTTACATAAACTCTGCCACACAACAAAGGGGTGAGGCCGTGTTATTGCAATACAGGACATAATACAAATGCAATAGCATGTCAATGCAATAGCATGTCAAAAGCAAGATAACAACATAAGTTATAACCGTAATTAAACTAAACTATACTTCATGCTGCATATATTCTCTGGCTCTGTAGGCATCTTATAACAGTTCCCACACGAGCGATTTAAAGATTATCATGACAGAATATGCTAATTAATGACTTTAAGATAGTTAACTCCACATCAGCTACATAAATGCATCAACTAACCATTCAGAAACATCTTGTTGAATTCTATGTTGTCACTTCGTCTTGGGTCTCTCCATCATTGTCCGACTCCGGTTTGAACATAAAAGGCTGAACAGTTTCTGACATTTTCAGTGAGTCTGCATGAGCTGCTGTTAACACGGACTCTTGAAACTCTGCCCTCTTCTTGGGAGCAGAAGCTCATTTGCATTTAAAAAGACACACAAAAACGGAGCGTTTTTGCTCACCCTCAAAAAGTGATACATTTAACATGCCATAAAAAATTATCTGTGGGGTATTCTGAGCTAAAACTTCACTCTGGGGACATCAGAGACATGGCATTATGTCCCCTTTAAACACCTCTGATTGGCCATTGTGTTCACGCGCTCATCAGATTTGTCTGTGATTGGCTACAATGATCAACGCTTCAAAAACATGTTGTAAATAGACATCAATGACGCTCTTCCCTGAGCGCTTACATAGAGACACACGGGTATCTGTGTAAGCTGGTCCGCTGATAAACGCCTGCTTTCAAACGCTCCCGCTTTCAAAACGCTTTCAAATTCAAACACTTCCATGTGCTTTCAAACGCTCCTGTGCATTGATCATTGTAGCCAATCACAGACATGTTGAGTGTGTGAACACAATGGCCAGTCAGAGGTGTTTACAAATCCGCTCAACAGCGCTCAAAGCGTCACATTTTTAAAATTTTAGTACAGATCGAAGTCGGTACTTTTGACAACACTATTTCTTAGAAATTTATTTTAACAATATCACCCAGTGCTAGTATACCTGAAACATAATATATTATGGAGAGTTGAATATCCCCAAATAATACCCTAAAATTAGCCTTGGCTCCGCTCCTAAGAGTTGGTGTCTCCATTTAACCAGTGTACAGTGACTGTTCTGACTGTACAGAACACATCACATGGACACAAAGAGGTTTTATGAGACTTCCACAAATATCAAAGAATCTTACTCATTATTCCCTGTGGGAATCTATGAGCAATCGGTGCAGAAAGTAAAATGTGACAGCGAGTGGAAATTATGTAATAAACATAATGAAAACGCTTCAGTTTTATACCCACTGTACATCTGCAGCACTTAAAAACATCCATCCAGGGTCACATTTCATCCCAAAGGAATATGTGCTATAATTCAGTGGTTAAAGCGTGCAGAGAATAGGATGCGCTCCATTTAGATACTATATATACTGCCATAATATACCGCTTCTGGGGAGTTCACACTCTTAATGCGCAATGCAATTAGGACTGCAGCTTTCTTAAATTAGAGCCAAATTTAGGTGCTTCAAAATAAGCAGAAATAAAAATCAATCACACAAGGGAAATGTATTTTCCAAACTGTTGAAATGCCATTAAACATTTCGTGAAAATAACATATTCAGAGAAAACTGGCCTCGTTTGCATGCATGTCCTAAATTTGAAGCCCTTTACCAGGGGTCTGGAGTATTTTTTAACCAATTATAGAAGGAGAGTTTGCTTGCCTGTAGGTCTGTATGAAAATCAGGGTCACTCGGGGTGACGTTAAAATGCATTCCCTGAAATGAGCTCGAAATTTCAACCGGCACATTTCCTTATCTGCCTCTCAGAATGAAGGTGACAATTAAGTCACCTACATTTTTTTCCCCATTTAATTTTCTTGAAATAACACTTCTGTCTTTAACACACACTCCACTTTCAATAAAGCCTCATATTTTGAGATGAGGAATCTTCAAACAGCTACAAAACCTCTTAAAACAGCAATTATTTGGAATATAAGTGACCTTTGATCCCATGCTCTTAGTCTGAACTCGATAAACTTCAAAGCATTTGGAAAACCATAAAGTCTAAGTGGACATACCTGACGTAAAGCATGTACAATGAGCCAATATGGATGTGTGTGTTTGGAGGAGTGAAGCTCTTAACAGAATGCAACCTGCATGCTCCTGCTTCATTAACAAGCCTTATTATAGAGGCAACGTGGTGTGAAGTGTGAGTAGCTCTGACAGCACAACTTTGTTCTCGAGGGATTGTGTGATCAGGAGACAAGAGGAGAATCCTGCGTAATCTGGGTAATCTCTGCTCTAAGAGTGGATAAACCCTGCTGGGCCACACACAAGAGTTCAGCCATTAACCATTCCTATTGGTTGTGAGTATAGCCAATAGGTTAGCCTACACCATAAGCATGAACCAGTACAAGCAAAATATTAAACATTACATTTTGTAAAATTGCAAAAAAAAATTAAAACACCAGTGAATGCCACCTTCTTTATGTAAAAGAGTACCAATCATTTCATAATAGCGTAGCTTAGATGTTACTTTTGACTCATAGAAAATGGGTATTACGCTCAAGGATTCATTATGAAACCAGAAGATCATTGCTGCTTTTAAGCAGAATACACCATATGTGGTCTCTAAGTTTGGCCACGTAATGCGTGTCCTAATGTGCACTTTGGATCTTGTGGAATCACATGGGAAAACATGGCTAGAGCTGTGAGCAATGCCTTCAGCAAGTAAAGGGAAGTGCTGCTTTTCTAACAGAAAGAGTAGATCTTCTTCAGCGGTATCAAGGTGTCCCTTTAAAGGGATAGTTCACCCAAAAAGGAAAATACTGTCATTTTTACACTCAGGTTGGTTCAAAACTGTATAGCCTTCTTTTTTATATTCTGAGAAGTCTCAGTGTTTTTGTCGATACAAGTTAATGGGCAATGTTGTTTGGTTACCAACATTCTTTAAAATATCTTCTTTTGTGTTCCACAGAATAAAGTAAATGCATACAGTTTTGGAACTACAGATTTTCATGTTTGGGTGGAGTATCCCTATATACAGTATATGGGTATAGTGAACAATATGTTTTGGTATATGGAACAAAGAAAAGGAAAGCTGCTGATATGAAAAAATCGGTTTACCAAAGTCCATTTAAGGAAAGTCGATCCATTTTTTTTTCTCCAGCTAATAAGGAAAATACTTGTTCTTATTAATACGAAATTTTAATTCAAAGACAGGACTACCATTCAATCAGGCACAGTACTGAGCGTTGCAACTTCTTGGATTAATTTTTAAACATCTGGATTGTCAACTCATTGTAACAAGTTGGTGTAGTAAGCAACAAGCACAAACGAGGAATACTACAGCCTTTTATCATAAATGTAGGAGATTGTTTGAACACATTATGCATAGACAATAACCGACAAAGGACTAAACTGAACAGGGACTACAAGCATACAGGGGATAACAAAAACTAAATAAGAAACAGCTGATATCAATTAAACATAGAAACAACAACAAACAGGGACATAATCAACCAAGGAAACTGAAACTAAACAGAACAGGGAAACAGGAACTAGGGGAAACAAGACTGTGACACTTATTATGTATTACTTATTAGTAAAAACTTGGCATTATTTCTTCATCTTAAAAAGCTATAAAAACTATACAAGATAGTAAAAGATAGTTCAGACTCTGAATTCTGATTGGATGAGCTGCTTTTCAAATTCACACACCTGTGATGTCAAATTCTGTGCTAGCGCAGTTTCATAAAAACAATAAGCCAGTTCACCACGTTACTTCATGCCTAAAATCTCTCCTTGCTTGCGGAAAAATCACAGTAATCGACAGCCTCTCATGGTTTATTGCATTAGTAACAACACATTGACATCCAGAACTTGAAAAATAATCCCTCTACAAATCGAACGATGCATTATTCCTCCTAATTTCTTATGCTACTCACTATTTAACCATGAATATAAGTCAAGGTTGCTGTAACCCAAACAGTCAATTTAGGCCAGTAAATACCCTCATTAATTAATAATCAATATTAGCCTGGTTTGAGACACATGGGAGCCTCAGCTGAGATCTGGAGCAGTGGGGGTCAGCACCACAATACTGTATATCGATAAAATAAGAAAAGACTTCTTCTAATTGGAGGCTGTGGCACGGGGAGATAAGGACAAAATTGCTCCGTCTTCTCCAGGGATATTTGAACATCAAACCTGTGTTCAGACGGCAAACAGGGAGTGAAATGTACAGAGACCAGCGTGCCATTTAATCCAGCCTGCTTATTAGAAATAAAAGCACCAAGTATGCAAGCGGTATCGATTGCAACAAGAAAAACGCAGCCATTAAGAATCACTTAAAGAAAAGCGTGTAGGTTTTAACCATAATTTCGAGGCATGCTGCTTTATTCGCTTCTAGAGCACTCGTGTTTCCAGGCCTGTTATATGAACATCTCCATCATGGGGGATATCAGCCCTAGACAGCAAATTTATTGCTCTTCTGTGAAGCCAATAAACAGCAGAGATGTGAGCCAATTCCCCACAGGTAGAAGCCTGAGCTCTTCTACGGTCAGATTCATTATGCATACAGTACATCATACGTCAAAACTAAATTTCCCTCCCCTTGAGCGCTGTAGAAAGCGCAATAACATTATCACACCCGAGCGATATCACCGTCACACGGCACAGAAATGCTACTATCATGCATCTGCCCATCCAAGATAGACTCTCAACATTTCCACCAGATGTTTTTCAATGAAATGAGCCAATGATCTGTAATTACAGTGACCTACAACAGAGAGATATGTAGGTTAAGTTTGCCTGCCGCGCCGCTCCGCTTCTCTGCACGCATATACTAGGGATGTTTTCAAAGTGTAAATCCCAGCAGCTCCTTTAATCTCCTTACGCGGTTACATCCTCTTTAAAAATTCACAAACATAGTGACAACTGCACTTTGACTCGGGACGTCGCTCTGGCCAATAGGAAAATCCAAACTGCCCATTTAGACTTTTGCTGATCAGATACCAGGTTGCAAATGAAGATTTGAATCCTTTGTAGTATTCAAACTGTAATAAAAGTATGTGAACTTTTTATGGGAAAAATTACTAATATTATAAAAAGAAAGATTCTTTTTACTGTACTACAAAAAAAAAACGATATACTATTTAAATAACAAAATTGTAATCATGACTATTTATTGTACTGAAATGAATGCATGTATTTTTTTATTTGAAATAAAACACTGTCCCGATAGAATGATTTTCAATATTGTATTACAGTAATGAAAATGTGATTTATTTTTTTTTGCATTACAGTAATGATATTGCTTTTACATTACAGTAATGTGAATTAGGGGGTAAGATGTGTTTCATTGTCATGTAATATCACAATGAAAACTATTATGGTAATATTTAAATGATTTTTTTTTCCTTTATGTAAAATACAATTAAAGCAAATTATTAAATTTTTTATTTTTAATATACTTATAAATACTCATAATATATTATTAAATATATGATAATATATTTTAGACATTTTTTACTATAACAGATGGTTTTGTGAACAGAAGAGCACTGTAAAAAATATTTTCATGATTTGTTATCAACATTTTTTCATTTGTCAAATCAACTTCAGTAATTAATGTAGTTCAGATAACATAATATTTTGAGTTTCATTGTATTATCTAAAATTTTTAATTTCAATAAACTCAAAATTTTAAGGCAACCAGACTACTTACTTTTTTAAGTTAAACCAACAATTCTTTTTTACAGCGAGGTGACCGTGAAACGGCCAAATTCGCAATCAAAGTCAAATAACTTCCATTACTTGTACCTCGGAGCTCCTTCCATTATATTGTCAGATTTCATTATAATAATGATATGGCTGTTATCTAGCACAAGAAATCGAACAATCAGCCTGGGAAAATGGAGACAGCCTACTGCGCGGAAAGGGGGACACATTCTCTAATGTGCAGACTTTGAGAATCAGAAATTAGGATGATGAGAAATAATTCAAACACTCTTCGCAGAGCTGTTTTGAAGTGCGAGTGAAGACCTCTACTTGTCCTTTTTCATCACACCAGGTAATAAATAAATTACAATGCAACTTTGTACAGACAGAGGATGCCTGGAACCTTCATATCCCAATTGATATCCATCAAGGTACTTATGGAAATAGCCATATACCTGTTTCCCAGAAGTACAGCGACTTCCCGTCTCCTGTCGTTTGGGAGCAAACGGTCCAGATTCCACAGAGCAGTAAAAATAACCTCCATAAACACAGGAACGCTGTCCTTGCACCCCTAACCCCAAGTCCCATGGCTCCCCTGAGTCGGGTAAAATCCACTCGGTCGGGAGGAAGAGAAACCCCAATGAGAGCAGAGAAAGAACTTCAGTCGCACAGACTGAAAGAGTTTGCGTGCCTCTTCAGTAAGTGTTCCCCGAAGGAACGGTGCATGTGGCGGATCTCCTCGTCTTCTGCTCCTCTGGTTGGCTGGAACGAAAAGCAGAATGCTTTGGCTGAACAATAGAGAACGGCAGCCACAGTTACCGGCACTGCTGCTTACTGCTGCCGCTGTCCTCTGCCTACTGCAGCTGACTGACGCTGCATCTCCCCTCCCTCTGCCTCACACTCTCTCGCTCACTCACACTCTCTCTCTCTCTCTCTCTCTTCCGAGCTTAGGGCACAAGGACGCTCCTTCGCCATGCTCCTGTGACGCTAAAGAAGACAAGATAAGAGGAGAGTGCTGTCGCTAAGGGAGGGAGGAAGAAAGAGGGAGATTTATGAACTGCATATTGCACATTTTCTGTATCTGTGTGTAAGATTATTTTTATTTTTCTCAGTTTGTCTTTTTCACTCATTGAGTGACATAGGCCTATGGAAAAGAGTCATGAACACGAAGCCAAACCTTCTCAACTTTTACTTCTGTACTTGGCTTTTATGCA
This sequence comes from Anabarilius grahami, assembly GCA_003731715.1. Taxonomy (NCBI): domain Eukaryota; kingdom Metazoa; phylum Chordata; class Actinopteri; order Cypriniformes; family Xenocyprididae; genus Anabarilius; species Anabarilius grahami. The sequence goes on along the minus strand of RJVU01051648.1, from coordinate 3,834,603 downwards.
TGTTCAGGGGGTGGTGTAGCAATTGTAACAACTGTCCAAAATGAGAATATACATTACATTATTACAGAATGTGAGAAACAGAAAAATACATCTGTACATGGTCAGTTTCCGGCCGAAGGCACCATTCATCCTGGAGCAGCCTTTGGGGCCCTTTCTCCTAGACAAAGAAATAGGGACCCTTCCTAGGCTGCTTTCCAAGAAACACACACACACATAGATAGAGTGGACATTACAACAGATGTGTGATAAAACAAGAATAACTCCTCTCCCCTCTCAGCCTTTAAGACCAGGAGAGAGAAAACAGGGAGAAACAGAGAAAGAAAAGTAAGGCTGATAAGATTTATCTTTCACTGCGTATTAAGGAACTGGAGCTGAATGAAGTGAGATGATATATACAGTATTAATGAAAGATTCTTAGATGTTTCGAGACGCCTAAAAGGTGTCAAGTCGCACTAAAATGCTCTGGCTGAAAGCATTTCAAAATTGACACATTTACATTCTTAAAGGATTAGTTCACTTCACAATTAAAATTTCCTGATTATTTACCACCCCCATGTAATCCAAAATGTTTATGTCTTTCTTTCCTCAGTCAAAAAGAAATGTATATTTTTCTCCATATAGTGGACTTCAACAGTTACCAACAGGTTGAAGGTCCAAATTGGAGTTTATATGCAGCTTCAAAGAGCTCTACATGATCCCAGACGAGGAATAAGGGTCTTTTCTAGTGAAACGATCGTTCATTTTCTAAAAAAAAAAAGAAATTGTATACTTTTTAACCACAAACGCTCGTCTTGCACTTCTCTGCGATGAGCCACGCATTGCATAATCACACTGGAAAGGTCACACGTGACGTAGGCAGAAGTACCACGGTAGGGCGAAAAACATCTAATTTTCTCCTCCAACTTCAAATCATCAGACATCATTGTTTTACCTTTTTTTGTAAAGGCCGTCTGAGTTAGTTTTTGCATGGTCGCTTTGTAAACACTTGCTCGGTACTTTCGCCTACGTCACATGTGACCTTTCCAACGTGATTACGTAATACGTGGCGCATAAAAATGCACCGTTTCAGCGTGCGTCCCCTTTAAATGCTCGCGCTCCCCGCCCCCAAGCTCGCAACTCTATAATACATTGCATAAACAAAGTTCACACAGCTAATATAACCCTCAAAATGGATCTTTACAAAGTGTTCGTCATGCAGCATATCGGATCATGTAAGTATAGTATTTATTTGGATGTTTACATTTGATTCTGAATGAGTTTGATAGTAGCCTATGTGTGGCTAACGGGCTAAAGCTAACATTACACACTGTTGGAGAGATTTATAAAGAATAAAGATGTGTTTATGAATTATACAGACTGCAAGTGCTTAAAAATGAAAATAACGACGGCTCTTGTCTCCGTGAATACAGTAATAAACGATGGTAACTTTAACCACATTTAACAGTACATTAGCAACATGCTAACGAAACATTTAGAAAGACAGTTTACAAATATCACTAAAAAAATCATGATATCATGGATCATGTCAGTTATTATTGCTCCATCTGCCATTTTTCGCTATTGTCCTTGCTTGATTTCCTGCATAAAGTCTGTTGATTCGGCTGTGCACAGATCCAGATGTTAATAATGGCTTGTCTAATGCCTTGAACATGGGCTGGCATATGCAAAATTTGGGGGCGTACATATTAATGATCCCGACTGTTGCGTCACAGTCGGTGTTATGTTGAGAATCGCCTGTTCTTAAGAGGTCTTTTAAACAAATGAGATTTATATAAGAAGGAGGAAACAATGGTGTTTGAGACTTACTGTATGTCATTTCCATGTACAGAACTCTAATTATTTAACTATGCCGAGGTAAATTCAATTTTCAATTCTAGGGCACCTTTAATTTCTTTTCGACTGAAGAAAGAAAGACATAAACATCTTGGATGACATGGGGGTGAGTAAATGATCAGGAAATTTTAATTCTGAAGTGAACTAATCCTTTAATAGATGTTCCTGGATGTTTTGTGAACAATGTGCATGGTACTTTGAAGAAAATAAAAAGTTTCTTTGTAATTTATCTTCAAAATGCAATACTTCAGATATACTCTGCCTCTTCAAATATGTTCTTTTTTGGATAACTTTAGCAAAAAATCTATTTATTTACAATGTGAATTTTGCTATCTTTTCTCATGTACATTTAAATTGGAATAAAATTATTCTTAAACCAATCATCTCAGCCGTAATTGCCATTTGGCTAATTACTCTGGAGCCGCAAGGAAATAAAATAAATGATTTTTCAAATGATTTTAAACCACACAATTTTACTGTACTCATCATACTCAATCCATTCTCAACATATCGACAGACTACGGCTTGTGATGTCATTCCGCCAGCAGAGATCACTAAATCTTAATGACTGTCTTGTTAATCCACTTTCCTAAGCTCAATAGCTCAGGTCGTGATCTTGAGTGGCAGATACTGGCATTAAAGCGGACTAAATATCAGTGTGTGAGGCTCAGGGGTCAAGACACTTTCACACTAGAGATTCTGGTGTGGACCCAAGTCCAACTGAAACTAGAATTCGGTTTGTATGCTTGTTAAAGTGATTATTGGAACTTGGGTGTGAATGAGAATCTGCTTGGAAAAAAAGCATAATTTAACTAATTTGACTACATCAAAAGTTACTGAAGACATCCAGACACTGTTTTTAGATGCTTACTTGATCTAGATCAATTACATATTTGCTGTTGTACACAAACAACTGAACAGCAAAAATAGCAAACAAGTCTTCAGTCACTCCTTACATAAAAGGTGCAAAAATAGTCACTAAATGCCAAAAAAATGGATGAGTCTCTAAAGAAAGTAAAGATATTGCCTTTACAGAGAAAAAAAATTTAATAAATCCTATCAGTTTATGTCAAAAATTAATCCACTACACAACAATTGAACAAAACAGTTGTAAATCTTAGGTCATGTTTTCATTTCACTATTTAGAATAAAAAAAGCATTGTTTTACAGAAATAGTTCACTCAAAAAATATGTAATTCTGAAGTTATATAATAAAAATGACATCATTATTCTCTGATAATCTTTCCTTATGAGACATTCAAGAACAAATTATGTCTGACATATTTGGTGTACAGGTAAATCATAACCGAATTGTCATTTTGGGGTGAACTATTCCTTCAAACATATCAACCAGAAGGAGCTATGCTCAAATCTTTGTAAATGTTGGGAAAAATTGCAACATACACTCAAAAAATTCCAGATTAAAAACAACCCAAGTTGGGTTGAAAATTGACAAACCGGTTGGGAATTAAAGTTAATAAGTTGGAAATTAAAAATCAGACACAATTACTAGAGGCAACAATAATAATCAAAAGGTGAACATTTATTAATAAGAAATTTAATAAAAGCTTATTGTATAATTATTATTCATTAAAAACGTATTAATAAATGTTCATTTATTAAACATATTAATAAATATTAATTTCCAACATATTTTGGGTTCATTTAAGCAAGCAATATAGTCATTTTTAAACAATAGTTGAGTTAAATAAAACTACCCAGCACGTTGGGCAAACATTTGACCCATTTAACAATCGCTGGGTTTGTCCATTTTCAACCCAACTTGGGTTGTTTTTAACCCAGAATGTTTTAGAGTGTAGCAAAAAACAGCATTTGATTAGATACTAATATATAATACAAGTAGTATACCAAAATTCATGCAAACACAAAAAGGCAAACACCTCTAATACATAAAAAATTATCTCATTCATTAAAAATGTGTCTGGGAGTATGTAGTAGTACAGTGCTTGGTAGTTTTGTGAATGACAGTTGAACCCTGCAGGAGATCTTCTCTTCCACTCCAGTGGTCAGAGTGAACCCACTCAAGCAGAACCTGCCCGGTCTGTGCTAATGTTCACTCAACACTGCTGTGAACCTCCCTGAGCAGACGCACAGCCCGTGCCAACATGGAGATGGACTACAACACTAATCACTTTGTTAGGGAGTTTAGCCGTTGTTTGTATTTAAAGGAGATTGTGGTATGTTTGTCATTAGCTATGTTTCCATACTCAGCATTCCATGCTGAGCTGCGCTTAAAATCTTTAAGGGATAGTTCACCCAAATATTACAATTCTGTCATCATTTTCTCACCCTCAAGTTGTTCCAAACCTGTATGAGTTTCTTTCTTCTGTTGAACACAAAAGAAGATATTTTGAAGAATGTTGGTAACTGGACAGTTGACGGTAGTCATTGACTTCCATAGCATTTTTGTTTCCTACAGTGGAAGTCAATGGCTACCGTCAACTGTTTTGTTACCAACATTCTTTAAAATTTCTTCTTTTGTCTTCAGCAGAACTAAGAAAGTACAGGTTTGGAACAACTTGAGGGCGAGCAAGTGATGACCTTTTTTTTCTTCTTAAAATGAGCATAAACTATGGTGGAGACATTTAACAATTAAATGAAATCCTGTATGCCCAACAAAATAACTCGCATGACTTTGCCTCAACAGATCATGTGATTGGATAACTGGACCAATCACATTGCACATCAGCTAAAATATTGTTTTAGTCATTCTGAAATGCCTGAAACCGAAGCCTTTCATCAAAATGATTTGGTAGAATTACCTCCAAGAACTTTCTTACACGATTGCATTCCCAAACATCAGGCATTCGCCATTAGTCGCAAGATAACATAGCAGCTTTTTTTTATTGCTTTTCATCTGTGCGCTCTGAGGTGCAAATAATTTATTAGTTGGAAGAAAGAGTCACAGACTTCCCCGACTGCAGCAACTTTTTACCTTTTTATTACTACCTGGGTTTCCATCCAAACGTGAAGCAAATCTTTTCCAAGTTTGCACAAAAATGATGGTTGATGGTTTCCATCAAGTCGGATGATGGTGGTATTGATAACCTAGTAACCAACAGTACATAAATCACCGTCAGCGGAAACAGTCACGTGGGTTTAATGTTTGCTACGTCAGAATTTATTCGACAAATGCGTTTCCATCTCCCATTATTCGCATTAACTTTTTCATGTGAGTCAGAAACCACCTCAAGTGAGCGTAAAAACGTTTTTGCGAATTAAGGGATTTTTTTTTTCTTTAAAATGTGGCATTTCCATGACTTAGATACTTTGCGCCAGTTTCCCAGGAAGTAAAGATTTTGTTCTCTTGAACACATGGGTTGGAAGTGGCACTTTATTCGAATAGAGAGTAGAAAATGTCAGTAACCAAACAGAACTCGGCCCCCATTGACTTCATTTGTATTTGAAGAGTTCAGATGCAAAAGCCTCTAAGTGCCGTCTGAAATTTTCTTATAAAATGAGCATTTTTATCAAGCTTGTATGTTTAGGTTTAGTAATTTCACTTTAATGTCAATTAATAGGTCATTTGCATTGCCATTAAAGTGAAATAACTGAACATAAACATACAAGCTTGATAAAAATGCTCATTTTATAAGAAAATTTCAGATGGCACTTAGAGGCTTTTGCATCTGAACTCTTCATTTATTTTTTCCTACTATGGCAGTCAAAGGGGGGGGCGAGATCTGTCGGTTACTGAATTATTTCCAAATATCTTCCTTTGTGTTCAGCAGAACAAAAAAATGTATACAGGTTTGGAACTACTTGAGGGTGAGTAAATGATGACAGAATTTTTGGGTGAACTATCCCTTTAAGCACAATACAATGTCTCTTAGACATGTCTCCTGGAACACAACTAATGCCGAAATCTGTAAGTATAATTTCACAGAGCTGTGGATGCATGATGTTACAAGAACACGGTGCCATGCCAAAAGATTAATCAACACAATTGATAATAGACATAAAAAAAGGGCACCAATTAGCCAAACTTCCTACAATACAAGATGATAAAACTCCTTCGGCAAACAGATGTGTAAAAAAACAAAAACAATAAATGGTTTATGTCATCTGTCGCTGTATGGTTGAAAATCTGAAATATAAAGTAGGAATATCCAATATTTGACTTTGAATGGATTTTCAGCATTAGAATCAGGACTGTACAGTGTATGCATATTGTGGACAAATCCCTCTTTTATGAGTCTGTTCTTTCAATGAATCTCCATGATTCAGGTTCTAATCCAGGTCTAATCGTCCTTGCGGGAACATAAATAAAGCCATCAATTTAACGTTATCAAACCTGATGCATCACAACTGAGCTGAAGTCAAAGGTCATGTATGAGGAGATGGTTGTGCTGAAAAAAAAAAAAAATACATGCAAACAAGTTATCTTCCCTACCTTCACCATGAAGTCACCACATTTTTTGTAGCTTTAAGGTTTAAGTAAACAAAATAGTGAAGAAAAAACTCAAGTGATAAATGGCTGTTCCCTGAATTTGTTGCCAAGTCTAAATCCGCATGGGCTGAGAAGCACAGTACACTGCCAGAGGAGGATGACAGTTTGTCTGGCCACAGTGACAGGCCTGCGATAGATTAGACTGCTGTCTGTGAGTCACAAGGCAAATGCGATGACAGCAGTGGCAAAGTCTTGCAGGACTGACAGTCCTTAAGTCACCATAGTGATGCCTGAAGCCAGTGACTCATGTTCACAGAGGAAGATGAAGGAAGAGTCCAAAATAGACAGCCAGTGCTAATGGTTCAAATCACTGAACAATCAGAACTCTAATCCTGCCGCTCAGCACACACAACCTGATTACCATATATTAATTTAAAAATGGTATTTAAGTGGTACTTAAATGTGCATGCCCCCCAAAACGGTACTTTTCGTGTACTGTCCGAAAATGTCTTTAAATGTCGTTCTGTGTCATTTAAAAGCAGTATTTGCGAATGTAATGATGTAGGTGTACCCAAGTATGTAATGATGAGGCTTTCAAAATGGTTGCAGGAAAAATGGAAGTGCATCATCTGGCTCTTTAAATAAGCACTCTGATGAGTCGCAATGCAGAACTGGAGACTGGTATATGTATACATGTATGAATGTATGAATACTTACGCCATTTCTGTCACCGGTTTTGACATTGTCCTTGTGTGTTAAGACACAAGGACTTAAGACTTGTGTTAAGAGTGATGCAAAAGACAGTTTGAAATCTGATTTGAGCAGACTGAGCATCCATACTACTGAGACGCATCTGTAAAAATCTGATTGGAATCGCATTTCAAACCACCTCTAAATGTGGTTAGAATCAGATTTGGAAAAAAACAAACAAACAGATTTTATCTGTTTTTTGTTTATTTTTTGCTGTCCAGACTTTCAAAACCCCATCTGAATTAAATCTGGATATGCAAAAAATCTTTTTGTCAGTCTGATCATAGCCTTTGTCAAACTGCTTGATCAGTGCATGGAAAAGAACCGAACCAAGGGAGATATTCATGTACAAATCGAGCATCGCTATTTCTGATTCTAAACAGATGGCAGAAAATTCGGGACACATCACACGACATGATAGCAGAAATATTGTGAGGGAAAATTTATATCAGATCGGTAAATGGTAATCTCCCTCCCCAGACAAGTTTTACTGAAAATGCATTTCTTAATACATATTGCACAAAATTATCCAGAAAAAAAAAAACCCAAGGTCATGGATATTTAGTCCCACCACTGGAATTAAGGAAGGAAAGAAGGAAGGAAGGAAGGAAGGAAGGAAGGAAGGACATCCTATTTAAATAAATATTCTATTCTGTGGTCCCACAACTGAAATGAATGAATGAATGAATGAATGAATGAATGAATGAATGAATGAATACCACTGGAATGAATGAATGACATTCTATTTAAATAAATAAATATTCTATTCTGTGGTCCAACCACTGGAATTAATGAATGAATGAATGAATGACATTCTATTTAAAAAATAAATAAATGTTGTATTATGTGGTCCCACAACTGAAATGAATGAATAAATTAAAGAAATGAAATGAATGAATGAATGAATGAATACCACTGGAATGAATGAATGACATTCTATTTAAATAAATAAAATATTCTATTCTGTGGTCCAACCACTGGAATGAATGAATGAATGAATGAATGAATGAATGAATGACATTCTATTTAAATAAATAAATATTCTATTCTGTGGTCCCACCACTAGAATGAATGAATGAATGAATGAATGACATTCTATTTAAAAAAAATAAATGTTGTATTATGTGGTCCCACAACTGAAATGAATGAATAAATTAAAGAAATTAAATGAATGAATGAATGAAATGAATGAATGAATAAATAAATGAATGAATGAAAGTTTCACCACTGGAAAGAATGAATAACTAAATAAAAATATAAATAAAAAACATTCTATTTAAATAAATAAAGATTAT
>RJVU01051648.1:3778833-3817997 GCA_003731715.1 Anabarilius grahami | reverse complement strand
TACATATTACCACGCTTGCTTGTACAGCTTATTTTTAACCACTTATCTTTTTTCTGTGCTTCTAATATGTAAAGCTGCTTTGAAACAATTACCAATTGTAAAAAGCGCTATATAAATAAATTTGACTTGACTTGACTTGACTTTGGCTACTGCCATGGGGAAACAAGGCATAAATGAGAAATGTACACTTCATAAATGACAACTAAACAGCTTGCATATCTGGTCCAGAAGTTCTACACACAAAGATGTTCTTCCATTAATTTACGAATAATACAAACAAAAAGACAATTACGTCATTCAGTCTGTGGACTTCTTTTTAGAATTGCTGACATAAAACTGATCGCACATGAACAAGTAAACAGGCATAACTCACAATTAACATGTCACAAGTTACTTTTATGTCACATCTGTTATTAATAATTCATTTTGACAAGATATTGCACAAATTTCAATCAATATACATAATCAGCACAACAAAATCCTAACCTTAAACCTGCACAACAACATGGTATGTTCTCTGACACTGCCTATTCCCCACCATTATTTATCTGTAATATTAAAATATTTGTTGTCATTTACTTACCCTTATATAGCTGAATAAATCATAACAGAAGCTTGTCAGGTGAGCAATTCTTTTAACAAGGTGCTTCAGATTAATGAAAAGCCTAAGACGCAGTACAAGACAAGCACTATATTAATAGCTTATTAATGACTAATCCTGTAGCTCAATTATCGAAGCTATGATTCAAAATTAAAACGAGTTTCATATAAGCATATCTCAATCAATTTGACTTCAGTACAACACTGCCATCTGGTGGTTTTAATTCATTAGCCTCAACACACACACGAGACCCGAGTGTTTTTATGTTTGTGACCAAATTATTAAACTACGTCTTTTGTTTCTATCGGAAAAAGGGAATTGAAAAAATGAACATAGCAAATACAATATAACATTGGCCTACATATCATTCCTGTTATCTCCTGTTAAGGATGCACGGTGGAATATTATTGAGAGTTAGATTAGTTCACTTTCAAATGAAAATTACCACAAGCTTTACTCACCCTCAAGCCATCCAAGGTGTGTATGAATTTCTTCTTTCAGATGAACACAATCGGAGTTATATAAGAATAAATATCCTGACGCAGCTAAGCTTTATAATGGCAGTGAAAGAGACCAAAGAGTATAAAGCTCATGAAAGTTCATCCATCCAAAGCAAAACGTATCTCGTAACGTATAAAAGCCTTCTGAAGCGAAGCGATTCGTTTGTGTAAGAAAAATATCCATATTTAACACGTTATAAAGTAAAATATCTAGCTTCCGCCAGACCGCCTTCCGCATTCAACTTACTTATTCAACGTCGCGTACAGTTAAAGGATTAGTCCACTTTTAAATACACTTTTCCTGATAAATTTACTCACCCCCCTGTCATCCAAGATGTTAATGTCTTTCTTTCGTCAGTCGAAAAGAAATGAAGGTTTTTGAGGAAGACATTCCAGGATTATTCTCCTTATAGTGGATTTCAATGGCTACAGATTGAAGGTCCAAACTGCAGTTTCAGTGCAGCTTCAAGGGCTTTAAATGATACCAGATGAGTAATAAGGGCCTTATCTAGCGAAACGATCGGTCATTTTCGAAAAAAATACAACCGTTTATGCTTTATAAACAAAATATCGCCTTGAACGTACTTTCCGCTTCCGCATTCTTCATAACACTTACGCTGAATGTCCTACGCCTTCCCTATTCTACTTACGGAACGAACGCGGCGCCAGTTTCGTTTTTTTTCCGTAAGTAAGCCCTTGAAGCTGCACTGAAACTGTCATTTTGACCTTCAACCTGTTGGTAGCCATTGAAATCCACTATATGGAGAATAATCCTGGAATGTTTTCATCAAAAACCTTAATTTCTTTTCGACTGACGAAAGAAAGACATGAACATCTTGGATGACATGGGGGTGAGTACATTTATCAGGAAAAGTGTATTTAAAAGTGGACTAATCCTTTAAGCTTTTTTCGTAAGTTGAATACATATGATGTAGCATAAGTGTTTCTTCGCTTAAAAGTGAACAAGACAAATTAAAAATTGCATAGAAAATTATACTAATGATTTGGGAAAAAAGAATAAACCATAATGGTTGAGACAGCTCTGTGGTAAGCCATTTTGGTTAAGAGATTTCTGATAAAAACAAAATTGAAACCACATGGTGAGAGTAGTGGGTTTGAGTGAACCTGAGGTCGAGGACCAAATTAACTGAGCACGGACTGAAGGGTCAGTCCCTGGCCGATTTTAGGTGAAAAATCGGATCTATTGGAGACGTCCAACAGATTATTTAGGCGCCGAGAAAAACCCACAGAGAAAGACCAATATGGGGAAGAGACAAATTAAAAAATACATAAAACAAATATTCTGACTGAAACTCTCTGACTCTTCAGATAGTATTCTCAACTTTTTTGCTGTTACTTTTATTTCCTATGTATTCCATTTTTATTCTTGTGTATTTGTTTCCTTTTCATGTAAAGCACTTTGAAGTACCACTGTGTATGAAGTGTGCTATATAAATAAACTTATATATTTTACTTTATAACTTGTTAAATATGGATATTTTATTTTACACAAATGCATCGCTTCGCTTCAGAAGGCCTTTATTAACCCCCCGGAGCCGTATGGAATATACATTTTGCTTTGGATGGATGCACTTTCTTGAGCTTCATACTCATTGGTCCTGTTCACTGCCATTATAAAGCTTAGATGCATCAGGATATTTATTAATATAACTCTGATTGTGTTCATCTGAAGGAAGAAAGTCATGGATGGCTTGATGGTGAGTAAAGCTTGTGGTAATTTTCATTTGAAAGTGAACTAATCCTTAAGGGTAAAATCGATTTTGATCATTTTCAATAATCTTTTGAAATGTTGATCTCAAACTGATTTATTATCAAACAGATTTCTGTAATTTTTTGTATAATAGGTTGTTTTAGAGTGAGGCTAATCAACTAAAACCACAAAACAGCTCATCAAGCCCATTGCAAACGCTCACTTATTTTTGTGGGATTGCTGTTTTCCCTCCAAAATTATGTCACTTCCTGTGTGTAGGAGATGTCATTCTTCTTCTTTTTGTTTTTTTGTTTTAATGGCAGCTGGCAACCAGTGTAATAGGCATTATCATGAGAATATTAAAAAGAGTATTGCTATCATTTCTACAGTATAGACTTCCAAATGATCTGAAGTTTGCTTTAATCCACTGATTTCCACTGTCTGGAACTAAAAAAAATCAGCCCCAGTTGTCTGATGCTCTGGATCTTTTGAGCTGTCTGTAAATACTTGTATATACCGGGGTGGTGGATCCAAAATGATCAATATTCATATTCATGCATTTTTATTCATATTTATCTTAATCATTTGTGGCTTATGATTTATCAATTTTACTTTTGATTTAATATATTTATGTACTCCTACTTTATATATTAATTCTCATCATATTTTCAAGTATTTACACTTTATTGTACCTATATTTCTATATTTAAGAGTATGCATGCTTGTTATATTCAATTGTTCTTCAAGTGTTCCAATGTGACAGGTCATGTTGACACGATTGTGGTTAGATATTGGACGCCTACCAAGTACTGCAGAAGTGATGTTTTGGTAACGCTTTAGATTACAGCCCGGAAAGTACTGCGTAATTACAACGAATTTACANTTAGATATTGGACGCCTACCAAGTACTGCAGAAGTGATGTTTTTCAGAATCAGTTGCTCATTTGAATCCGATCAAAATATGTTTGTTTCTGTTTCTGCTGACATGTGATAATGTAAGATTTGCAAATTTCTCTAAGGGGGTCAAAACAACTCCTATATCTATTTTTGACATCTGACCAGTCTATGACATAATGGGTAAATTCATTTGACCTTTTCTGATTAGAACAAAACATGAGTTTGAGTGGGATGTAAATTTCCCTATTCTTATGGTATAAAATGGACTGAGTCGTTGACAGGGGGGCTTTTTCTCCTTTGTGTTTTCCTTTGCTCTCCTTTGCTCTTCTGCTTCTTCTCTCCTATCTGCAAATGTCTTAATTATTGTTCCTTCTTTCTGTATATTCTGATCTTCATCTATTCGATACAATACTCTGAATTTTACAATACTCTTAAATTGTATTATTAACTATTAATTACTTCTTTCTGATTGTTATTTTACCTTTTGGTTTTATTAAATATTTTCATTATCGATTAAAGTTTGCGTGTGAGGCTAAATTTAATTGAAATGAATAAATCATTTTTCTTCAATGTCATCTACAGTCTGGATCTCATTTTCTCAAGTTTTTGCATCACGGGGATATTGAGTCTACTTCTCTTTCTGCTTTTTTTTTTTACCTTCCAACAGATGCAGATCTACTTGAGGTGTTAAATAAACCCATGGTTAGCCTATATTCCCAATTTACAACTGTTGGGCTTATCTTGATACTACTAACTTGCATTTCTTCTGTATTTTACTACTCCACTTAAAGCTTATTCTGCACCTTTTATTTTGTTCCCAGCACTCCTGTAAGACCATTTTTGTAGGATGTTCATCTTTATGCCCCTTGAGGTTAGCCCAGTAGTTGATCATTAATTGTTTCCTATTAATTTCTTGTGGCATCTCTCCTAACAAGACTTGTAAAGCTGGAATGGGTGTCGTCTTTACTGCTTCACAACACGGTCTCAGCTTGAGCTTGGTTTCATAGCTTGGTTTTTGTGACTGAACCACATACCTGTTATGGGTAGTTGCAGGGAAACAGATGAAGATGATGAATAAAATTCCAACACCAACTTCTAATAATAATATTCCGACGAACAGGCAAACAGGCAGAGCAACACTCCTTTCCAATTCTTCTAAATTTTGTCTCTTTGTTATTTCTCTCCTCCTCCCTCCTTCCTCACTTCAGTTCCCTGACCCATGTATCTGTACAAATGTTTTTACCAACATTTCTGCTTTGTCTTTATCCAATACTGCTATTTCTCCTTCTTACTCTAGTACTGGATATTCCCACTCTTTCTTATTACCTTCCATTCTCTTTATCATACTCCAGACATCACCTACTGGAGATGTTCTTCCAATTCCATTGTAAAATCCTTTTACCTTGCCTTATGGTTCTCCTAACCACTGCTTGAGCTTGTATAATATTAGATGGTTATAAGTATGTGTTCTCTTAAGAAGTTTAAAAGCCTTATTTCTATCTCTGACAGCTTTACTATACTTGTCTTTCCACCAAGGAACAGCTTTCCTTCTCATTTTTCCTTTACTTTTCAGAATTGATTCTGATGCTGCTTCTATTATGGCACAAACCTTTTCATTTAGGATGTCAATTTCTTGATTTGAATCAACTCCTATCATTCTTTCCTCACAAATTTACTCAAATTTAGCCCAATTTGCTTTTTCAAATATCCATCTTCCTCTTCCCTGTATTAACGTTCTATCTGTCTCAATATCCAACATTGTAACCATTGGGTGATCACTCCCAATGCTAGATTTCCCCCATACTTCCCAATTACACTTACTAGCCAAATTGTTAAAAACTAGTGTCAAATCCAACACAATCTCCATTCCCATATATGAACATCCTTGTTACCCTCCCATCATTTAAACAAACCAGCTCCCTTTCCTCTGTTAAATTACACAATTACAACACTCTTACAATGTACATCACTCTTTTTGGAAATCATCAAACGCATTGCAAACACTCAAATATTTTTGTGCTATTGTTGATTTCCCTCCAAAATGATGTCACTTCCTGTAGGATGATGTCATTGAGGAACTGTCTTGATTTAAATGGATTTTTTTTAAAGACTAACAGGATAAGGGCTATTGAGGACACAGTGGAAAACCTATAAAATGAGGACCAATTAAAATATTTTTAGTTTGAAACAGTTAATTATGGGGAAAACCTAAAGAAACACCTGGAATATTTCTTAAATGTAGTGGGGTTTATTTAAAATGTAAAATATTTTGATAAAAAAAAAATGTCCATCCTTACACTTGTATTTTTATCCGATATATACTATACATATATGATGGCAACATGAAAAATTACCCACCAAAAAATATTATAAATGTCCATTTACAAAATAACATGATTCCCCGCTGATGTTTCAGTCCTAATGTTACAGAAACAGAACAGATTCAAAATTATCTTTGAGGACAGTCTGTTCTTGCTTAACACTGTCTTGTTCTGACTTGACTGAACATGATTCTTCTTTCGTGAGGGTGTAATGTTTAGTTCAACCATAAAAACCTATTGTCATTTATTTACACAGATCTCCCCTTGACACATTGTGAAATTAGGAAATAGAAGAGGAGATATTGCAGAGTCATGTTTTTTTTTCCCCCCTCTTCTTCTTCACTAAAGTTTAAAAGAAGATTTCTCCTAAATATATTGTCATAAACAGGCATTTTATTGGAATGAACCCATGTAGCCTATACATCTCACAGAACTTATTTAACATTTCTTAATACAGTCTCATCTTTTTGTTGTCTGTTAACCCTCAACACTGTTTTTTCCCTTATCTGACTGGTTGTCATACTCAGGTGTCCTTCCAGTGTTGAAATATGAGGGTGTGGTTACAGAAGGAAGATAATTAGCAAGAACTGTGCCTGTTTTATTTGAGCACATTCAGCGCCATCAGCCACAGGACCTGCTGATACAGGTAAGAGATTTCAATGAGCAGTGAACCAAACTATTATTATGTGGTGTTATTATTATGAAGGACAGTGATTACAGCTGTTTCATTACCATGATATTAATGACATCGTTGATGTTACAGTTTCTTCTGGTTTATAGTTGTCAAGGAACCATGTATTTTCTCTGTGTAATTGCTAAAATCTATTTGTGATGATTACATAAACATAACTCTGAGGGTATATGGGTGGAAACATGCTGAAACTATTTTGTTTCCAGGCGGTGGGGGTGGGTAGGAGGTAATCTAGGCCACCAAATATTCGGCCATACAAGAAAAGATGACTTGATTTTATCCTGCATATGAATGGTTTCTTTCGCAATCCAGATCCAGTTTGACAGCATTTTCCCAGCAGCATGTACAGACCTAATACAAGCAGGTTTTGCCCAAAGGCATTCCAGCAAAACTCCCTGTGTAAATGGATGTGTGCTAAATGAGTCTTTTAGCAGTAAAATCAAGTTTTTCTATGACATATGTAAAGGTTTGCATTCATCTTGATAATTAAAATGTCAGGTAGTTTAGAAAAAGCAATGTGACTTTATGGCTTTACAACTATGTAGACATTTCGAAACTTATCCATGTGATTATATAAGTTGGCTAATGGTGGGGATTTCCTGTAAACATACCAGGTGACCCATATTACATTTTATGTGCTGCTGGTAATGTCTATTTCAAGACACTCCTTTTTTGAATACATTTCACATGCATTTATTGATATAAAAACAAACAAAATGACTGGCATGACTGACATTTCTGCTATATGTGATGGCAAACACGAACGATAGATAGATTAGGTTAGAACCAGGGTTAGGTACTTCTACATCAGTGTTATTCACCTATCATTTCCCTCTGATTTTAGAGATAACTTCTGGGTGGGGACCGGGGTTAGGTTTAGGGGTAGGATATGGTTAGGACTCAATTTTTAGACCAGAATGTTGCTCCAGGATCAACAAAATATGTTGACCCTGGAACAAATCTAACTCAGCAAAAGGCTTGTAGGCTAAGGTCCTGTGGGAATGTGATAATATGTCTTGGTCACGAGATCATTTTGTTGAATGTATCGACATCCTTATGTTGTGGCCACGTGATGTGAAGTTGTGGCCTCGAGATCGAGAGAATATAAAACATTTTTATCCATTCCACCCCACAGCCTTTCAAATCCATTCACTGAGCTTGTCTTTTTAAATGTAATATTTTATTATTATTATATATACAGTGCCCTCCATAACTGATTTGTGTTAAACAGCCAATAATAAAAAGTGACATTCTGTACTTCTGCCTCATTTTATAAAATGAAATATAAATTTCCGTAAGTGCACTTACAGAAAGAGAGCCATTTAGAATCTTTATGGGCAAAACTTTAGGACATTTACAGTATTTACAAAACATAGTCTATATGGTACTGCACATAGGCTTATTAGATCATACAGAATGTTGATTGAGTAAAGAGATAATGAGATCTAGCTGAAACAAATATACTCAGCAAAAACATAGGATCTCATGGCAATGACTTCACGTCGCTTGGCCACAACATAAAGATTACCTCATCAAAATGATCTTGACAAAACTGGCTGTGTCCGAAAGCTTAAAACTGCTGCCTTCGGAGGACGCATTCCAAGGTAGGAAGGCATCAAGGCATGTCTGAATTCAATGATAGCATCACTTCCTGTCTCCTGAGATACCAATCAATTTCTTAAGGCAGCATAGATGTATACTTCACTTCCTTTGACAGGCTATCCCACAATAATGAGTGTTCCAAAAAAGATGGCATCTGAAAGTTGCGGTTGGTGGTCAGTTTGTGTGTAAATGTAGATTTTTGACCAACATTTTCCACTTTTGATTTCTAGCAAGAAATTACTATTGTATTAATTAAATATTTGCATCGTTATTACCAAAGCTCACTCTGTTTTGTTAAACTGTCACGCTTCCTTAGAAGTCTATCTGAAATCAGTTTCAGCAGATACCTTCGTGCGCAAACGCTATCTGCAAAATCATTGCCTGATAAGACTTTCAGAAGCTTTCGGATGCAGCTAGTCAACCAAATATGTCCCTTCTGGTCACCGTATAGTAAACATTTGAGTTTGAAGGGTTTACAGCAGGATTCCCCAACCCTGTTCCGGGAGATCTACCTTCCTGCAAAATTCAGCTCCAGCCCTGCTCAACACAACGGTCTGCTCCTGAAGATCTTAGCTGATTCAGGTGTGCTTTATCAGGGTTGGAGCTAAACTTTGCTGGTAGGTAGATGTCCAGGAACAGGGTTGGGCACCCCTGGTTCACAGTTTCTCATACTGCTATGTACTAACAGCATCACTAGATGGCATACTCCACACAAACACTAGCTGCAGGCTGCTTTGGGAAAGTATACAAGGAGAAGTATGGAGACGCATGGGCTGCTGTGAAGAGAGTCCCTCTTAGCCACATCAGCAGACAACAGCTGGAGAGAGAATGCAAAGTCTATCAGTATGTATATTTAATATTTCTTCATTTTAAACAATTGAGCTTGTAATTGTAAACATGAAACACACTTTTTTTTTAAACCCAAGTAATGCTCGGCATCCCAATGTGGTAAAGCTTCTCGGTGATCCTTGGCTGAAAGACTCCAAGTGGAATATTCCTTTGGAGTTCATCTTTGGGGAAGATCTTGAGACGACCATCTTCAAAGTTCAGCTTTCTAAAATACAGGTAAAAATGTGTGAAACAGCTCAGAAATTAAAATTCTCTTATACTTTTACTCATCCTTGTAAAAGTGGAATTTGTTAGTGTTCCAGTTAGTGCACACACATCAGGAGTAGTGAACAAACACTTCAGGTTACCAGTTTGACTCTCTAACAATTAGGCCACGACTGCCCCTACATATACCAGGAGTTGTACTGGGGTCTTTGTATATTTGCTCATTATTTCATGAGGATAAAATGAGTGGCATGAGGATGAGAAATTGATGACAAAATTTGCATTGTTGGCTGAACTATTCCTTTTAATAAAATAGCATAATAAAAGCTGCATGCTTGATTTCTGTTTAGTTTATGCATTAGTGGTGCAAAAATGCAACAATGTATTTTTCTGTGTTCTTCAGCTGACGCCAGCAGTGAGAGCCACAATCATCACTGGTATGTGTGAAGGATTGCTTTATCTGCACAGTAAAGACATTGTCCACCAAGACCTCAAACCTGACAACATCATGGTGAGCACAAACATTCATCAGTGGGCAAAGAAAATTGGTTTTTATTTGCTATTGGTCAGAGGTTACTTTTTCTTTTAAAACATAGTGAAGTTCTCAACTAGGCTTCATTTATGTATCAACTGTGTCTTGAATGTTCCATTGAAGAATTCAGTGAGCAATGATATTGAAATCTGTGACTTTTGTTTACAGACTTTATGCTCAAAAGTCTCAAAATTTTCTGCATTTGGTCTCATAAACATTGTGATATAGACCAAATAGTTAAATAGGTTTCATTTGATCTGTTTCTTTAATAGAACATAAGCAAAGAAACTGACTTCTCTCATCCCATTCCAGGTGGAGCATCAAACCCATCGTGCCGTGATCATTGATTTGGGACTGGCTAAATTCATTAGAAATGGACTCAGCTCTGCAGTAAACTTGGGCAATGAGGCGTACTCGGCTCCAGAGATCCTGCAGATGAGTGGAGTTCGTGACAAGCGATCAGACGTTTGGGCCATGGGTAAAATCATAGCTGAACTCTGTGCCAGGGTCAGGTTACCCACCCAATCTGTGTCTGCCATCAAGATTCGTGAAACTCTCAAAGACCAGCCATACTCTATTGCAGTGTCCAAGATGGTGGAAGTCAATAGCAATAACAGAACTACTATGGCTGGAGTCATCGCAGACATCAGGAGAGCTGGTTCAGTTCAACACACAGACATCAGACCAAGAGACATCCCAAGAGACATTACAAGAGACCTACCAAGAGACATGCCAAGAGACTTCCCAAGGGACATCCCAAGAGACATCCCGAGAGACTTCCCAAGAGACTTCCCAAGAGACTTCCAAAGGGACATTACAAGAGACATCACAGTGGTACATGGCAATGAAATCAGGCCAAATCAAATGTTGTGTCCACCAGCAGCTCCTGTTAATATGATGGAGGGGAGAAGATCTCCTTTGTTATATTATAGACAGGATCCACTTCCACAAAGAGAGATGGGAAAGGCATTAGTCCCGGTTAAAGGTCAGGCTTTAAACAATCAGCTGTCCCTGATGTCATTTCCTTGCCCTCTCCCAGAAACCGGAAAAGTGACGCAGGAACGCTACATCGAGGGGAAAGGAGCTCTAGAATATAAAGAGATCATCACGAAGGGAGGGAGAATCGTTAAATATGAGAAAGTGCAAATAACCAAAGATTCTTAAAAATAACACTTGTGGTCTGAAAAAGAGTTGTTGAGTTGTTACATTGATTTTACATTGGTGATGTTTTTTAAAGAAAGCACTGGTTGGTGACACTACGACATTTTTATTTTAAGTTTTTGACATTGTTAATATCCTGTTTATGTTCATTCAGCAATGATTTTGGCTTGTTTGCCATTGATGTAAAGTACAAACACTTAAAATATATATAAATATTTTTTTTATATACTTTTTCTTATGCCTAATAATTTGTAGTATATCACACAATGTATTGAAATTGGTGTGTTAGAATAAACAATGATGAATACACTACTCAAAATCTACCAATACTGACAAGACTTAAAAAGATGTTAAAACGCATGTGTTATATTTATAGAACCAAACAGTATGAACTAGAGGCCTGTTGCATGAAGCTAGTTGAACAAATTCTGAGTTTCAGAGTAGGTTTAGAGTTTACAAATCCATATAAATCCAGCCTGGTTTAGATCAGGTTCAGCAGTCTCACAATGCTCGGTATAAATTTTCTCTGTCAACTCAGGTTTAATCCAGAGTTTGCAATTAATTCTGAAGCACATGCACGAAAGTGTGACATGTGTGGCAAACAGCCAATCACATGGCATCAGTTTGATTTACTTCTTGCAAGAGCCGGCTGCTGAAGATTAAGAGATCATTATGAAAAATATCATGAAATTAAACGCATCTACAAGGAAGGAATAAACTGCTGTTGCATCGAAAGTTTGAGAAGGCAGCTGAAAGAAAATATCTGACTATATCACAAAGTTTAATATTAATTGAAAATTAATATAATTATTATATGAATATATTATATGAATTATACCTAATTACAATTTATATAATATAAATATAAATAATTTGCAGCAAAAGATGAGCAATTTTGTCTCTAAATTTCTTTCACTCTAAACGGCTTTAATCTGGAGCGAGAGATACAGGGGGAGTAGCTTTATTGCATCAGATATGTGTCACTTTACTCACAGCTGGTCCAGTTTGGGTTTGCGATCTCTAACCCAGAATGAAACCTGCTCCAGAGCAGGTTAGCCAAGTTGATGATAAAACTTAATTTTCACCACAGGGGGACTTTAAGCAAACTAACCCTGGAACATAACCTGGTTATGTTCAGAGAGTAAGTTGCTATGTCTACTTACATACCCTGAAAGTTACCTCCGTTTTTGGAACCGAAAGTTGAGGTTATCCGCTCACTTTCTCTTAAACATACCCAAGTATGTCATATAACCTGCTTTCTGGAATACCCCCCTGATCAACCATCATCTGTTTGATTCATAGCACCTGTGGCCAGTTGCATGAAGCCGGTTTCAGTTGCTACCCAGGTAAGTTCAAGATTAGTTTAAGGAAACTCTGGTTTCTCGGGTTCAAGAAAGTGGATTGACTTTTAGCGGGTTTTTAATGTTGTTTATATGTCTATGTGGGTTTTTTTAACATGTTTTAAGACAAATCATGTGCAAATTCATCAGTTGACACCATTGCTGAGTATTTTCTCCTTAAAACTGCAGTGAAAAAAAGATTGGTGTCGGTGACATCACAAACTACCTTGTAACCAATCATGTCAACGTGCTGGCAGGCTTTAGCATATCATTAACCACGAGCACTCTGAAGCAGGGGAGTCTCAAGAAGCCATCCCAGTATATTTTTTCTGTTGATATAAAAAAATTGTGTAGATTAGGTGTTCAAAGCGTTTATAAGGATACTGATTTTTAGAAGACAGCTGACTGACTCTTGAACAGGAACATGGTTTGTGTAACATTAGCAACACATTATTAGCTGTTTGATAATGTAGTCAAGCAAAAGTCTAATCATATTAATTACCGACATGTGTCCGACGTTGTAAAAAGCGATACCATTGTGCAGTGTTTACCTCAGTAAGTTGTTGACCGAGTGGATCTCTGAGCTTGTGCGAGTGAGTGGAGGCGGGGCTAATAAGCAAATTCATAGATCCACGTATAATTAATGAAGCAAGGGTGTAGAGTTACATTCAAGCTACTTTAAGGTAGGAAGATTTTTTTTCCACAGGAAAAAATGTTTAAATGTGTCATTTTGGTGATCACAGTGAATAAAGATTACTTATTCAATTAAAAGATTGAAAAAATTATTGCACAATGTGGTGATGTGCACTACGTAGGTTATGTAAATTGCCATTAAACAAAAGAAGAAAGACGTATAGAAAAAGACGCTTTTTCTTAGCGTTCATTTCCATAGTAAATAATCGATTCTCTGTTTAGAATGGCTTGTGTGTTGACCGGGAACTAATGCTGCATTCACGCAACCTAGTAATTACCGTAATCTTTAGACGCCTAAATGAATTTACAGCGATCAGGTGGTACAGCGGCCACGTGGTACATGTGGGAGCTTTCAGAAAACTCCCAGCTTACAAGCTGTAATTACGAGCTCTACAAGGATGTGAACGATTTTTACGAGCCAGAATCTCATAGTTAAAATTACATATTTTGCTGGTCATGCAGACACCTCAGCCTGTTTGTATTATATAGAAAAAAATCCTGGAACAATTTTCTGTCCCAAACCTCTTGAATTTCAGCAGCAGCCTTGTCAGTAGCTACTTTCAGTTTCATTCTGAATGCATTTACTTTGATATTACTGATAGTGGGTGGAGATGTTATTCCTTAGACTTAAGATTTCAGTCTCTGTTGAAGGTAATTAGCTTTCACGGGTTTGAAGAGGTGCTTGAGGACTGGACAAAGACTGTGAGTAAACATAATGTTCATAAAACATGTGTTTTTTTATCTTTAATGAAATGAAACGAAATAATGTATATCTATGTCTATATACAAATACATATAAATAATCATTACAGTCATCTCCAATAATGAACCATCAGCCAAGCAAATGTTATGTCAAGAATGAAGAACCTCATTTACAGGTAAGGGTGCCTGAATTATGCTAAAATGTTTATTTATAAACACTGAATTCGATTAACTGAAATAAATCACAAATTAACAGTAAGTTGATAGTAGAAAGGTTTCAAAAATTACTCCAGCCATCATGTTAATATCGGTATCTAAAATCCAATAATGCCATAAGATTTACTTACCAAGCGTATACATGTAGATGGTGTATGAAACCATCACCTGATTTTCTCATCCTCCATTTAGATGAGCAACGCATTGCTTCCATCACACCATAACAATAATGTCCAGATAGCCATGCACAAGCCAAGAAATGGTGTAATGACTCACTACCGCAACAATATGCAGGATGACATTCAAACATATTCTATGGAAATCCGGAAGAATGGCAGAACTGTTGCCTGTGAAGAAGTCAATATTTATTCAACAAATTAACAAATTTTATTTTTGAATGGAACTAGATTACAGTGCTCTATCTGAAATAGAAAGAATATAAATTTTTGGTGGGTCTCTTTTAATATAACCTAGTTGAGTTTTGTTATCAATATGAATCATTAATATAGAATGTAAAATGTAACATCTAAGATGTAAAAAAAACAAATCTATATAAGAAACGCTGAACTACTTCAAGAGTATACAATGTTAGCAGACAAAACATGTTGTTAATATTCAATAATTTTGCCTATTTTGTGAACAATTTGAAGTGAAACTGAATAAATGGCCAAATCAAACTAATTTGTGTGTATGTTTATTTTAAATCCTGAATGAAAGACTTGCACCATTTATAGATCCCACTTTACATGTCAAACATTTAAATTATATGCACTGTAAAAAAAACTTCTGTAGTTTTTACAAAATAATTTTGGCAGCTGTGGTTGCCAGAATAATTTTGTAAAAAATACAGAAAAACTGTAAACACATTTACAGAACAAACTGTAAATTTTACTGTATAAAACTGTAATTTACAAACAAGAAAATTTGAATGTAAGCCAGTAAATTCAACAATGCACACTACTACTAAAATCTGTTTTGTACCTTTAACATTATACTGACAACCACCATAAAAATGCAGGTGGTAAAAGAGAAAGCCACATGAAGAATCAGGATTCATCACAAGTAGCTTTTCCACGAGCTGAAGTGTAATACTAATATAATGAGGATGCACATAGTTATTCATGCAAACGCAAAACACCATCATGGTAACACACAACACTTACATAATGCAATAAACATTCATTAAACAGCAGAAGATGTAACATAAAACCCTAATGTACATAACTAATAACAAAAACTATTAAGAAACATGATTATTTAAACAAAATACTTTCAAATGTGGAGTGTCACACAGGGAATTGTGGGAATATCAGTTTACAGTTTTTGACTGTAAATTATACATTGATTTGTTCTTTTTTACTTCTAAAAATTGTTAAAATTTACAGCATTTTACTGTGTAAATTACATAAAATGTCTGCTAAGAGCTTTTACAGTTTTTCCCCTGTATATAGTACAGGAACTTACTGTTATCCTATTTACAATTTTTTTCCGTATCGTTTTTACAATATTTTACCGTTAAAATCACATTCATTTTTTACAGTGTGGGTTTGGTCTCTATCATGCGGCCAACATAGTTGTAACTTAAATTAGCACTCTGCAACAGCCGAGTTGGGAGGGCGACAAGAAGATCACTTTCAAATATGATTCCAAAGTTCTTAATCTGATTATTGACTTGATAAACCGTCAAGATGTGGAGCTATAGAGGTTCTCTGTCCATCATTACCAGTAACAAGTAATTCAGTCTTATCTTTATTAAGCTGTATAACATTTTAAAACTATCTATGCAGTCCATTTGTCAGGGTTATGTTACATTTAGTTTTTATTTAGGTCTTGTGTTTCCTTTCAGTTTTGTTCTTGTTTGCATTAGTTACTAATTAGTTTCACCTGTGTCTAGTTTAGTTGCCTTTGTTTGTCTCCTGTTTATTTAACCCTGTGTCTCTGGCTCCCTCCACATGGAGACGAGTTAAGCTGTATACGCAAAAATGTTATATCGTATAGGCATTTCGTCCAGACGGATCCGGTGTTTTCAGAAGGGGAAACCGCTATTATTTGAAACTGGGTCCCAGAGTGGATAAATCTGAAAATGATGCCCTTTGCGTTTTTGTGTGTGCAGCCACTCCATATATTTTGTGAAACGATGGTGTCATCACCCCACATGTCGACCCTAGTCAGACAATGCTAACAGCACAAAACAGAAACAACAACAATAGTTTACTAAGTGCTTGTGTTCGTGCTGCAGAAGCTATCGAGCCTAAAGCTTTATTAAAATAAAACTTTATTTACTAAAGTTTGTATACAGCGCGCAAGGTTTGTGCAACATGCTCCAAGTCTTATCTCTATTGCAGAATTACAGCACCACATACTGATCTGGCATGTATAGTTTTGAGTCGTTTCAGTGGTTTCGTGTGTACGCAGATACTTCTTGAGACGAGGAAAAAAAAAAGATTGGATAGGGAAAGATCTGTGTGAATATAGTCTCTCTTAACCCTATTGGTTCTTGTCTTTGTTTTTGTGTGTGTTTTTTCTTAAACGGCCTCCTGCATATTTGATTTTTTTATTAAAGATAATAGTTTTATTCTTCTTCATGCGTGTTTGATTACCACAGCATATGTGACACCAGCAGGGTGATGGGAAGTCCAATTAATTTCAGTGAATCGGTTCTTTTGGACAGTTTGTTTCAATTAACCGGTGTGGTGACGAAACGGGTCCTCCACGAAATCGGTTCTCCAATAGGATCCCAAGCGATACTACTGGCTCATACTACTTTTCATAGGCACTCTCTTTAGTGTCTGTTTACAATACAAAATCATGAAATGATAAGTGCTGTTGAACTATGTTATAATAACCATTAAAGGTGCAATATGTAAGAATCTTGCAGTAAAATATCCAAAAACCACTAGGCCAGTGTTATATATTTTGTTCACTTGAATACTTACAATATCCCAAATGTTTCCAACTATTTGTAAATCGTGAGAAATTTGCAATTTTAACCAAAATTGCAAATTTAACCATTTTAACCTCCTGGACGTGTGAGGAGTCAATTGCGTCATACCCACGTTACCCTCGGTTCCCGGTTTCATTTTGTAGAAACCATGGAAACACCGCTTTAATATATTACATGTTTTAATAGGCAAGGGAGCAACTGTTTTGATATATTTATAGACAGAAAACAAATTATTGTTATATAACTCAACACGTTAAGTCTAATTGTTTAAATCTAATTTTCTAGATTTTTTGCGAGTACCATGCTTTACCATGCCTTACAATGCCTTAGAGAAAAACACTATTTTGTCAAGTAGCTAACATAGCATAATCAGACGCAGCTTTATTTTTAGTAACAGTAATACAGCATTTTCTCCATCATACAATACGTTTTAAAATTAATTACATTCCATTTATCAACATTAGCCATCCAGCATTTAATATGATATTCTAAAATCGATCTTTCTTAATGCAGTGTGTAACAGTGTCTCACAGGAGCCGCCGAGCGAACGCACAGAGTAACGTTATAACATTTTCAACACACTCAAATGTATCTAATATGATAAACAGAGCTGCGTTACCTCATACTCATGACCGGAAAAGCGGAAGTGGCGCCGGCCACTGCGGCATAACAAAAGTTCCGATGCTTGTGAGGCGTGTGTTGCGCATCGCTCCAGCGGCCTCATTCAGCTCCACAACACTTGGTCCTGCTCTGCTTCATACTACAGTAACATTAATAATCGTATCCATGAACATGATTTCTTCCCGAGTCCTATCCTGATTATTTTCCACCGGCTGTGAGGTGAAGACCACATGTCCCAAGATTCCAAGATGCTTTTAACATTCTATCTCTGTATCAAAAAATGTATTTAGTTACCACCTGTAGAACACTTGAACCCATCTTTCATACACTTTTAAATATATAAGTTCTATGATTAACAAAATTTATGATACCTACATGTATATGTTTTGTCTATCAAGTTCATTTTCACAAATTAGCACAACCTTTATGAATTTTGCTTAAAGAGCGTGATGGATTGTAGGGCTATAGAAGATTGGTTAAAGGATTAGTTCACTTTCAAATTAAAATTTCCTGATAAATTACTCACCCCCATGTCATCCAAGATGTCCATATCCTTCTCTCTTCAGTCGAAAAGAAATTAAGGTTTTTGATGAAAACATTCCAGGATTTTTCTCCATATAGTGGACTTCAATGGCCTCCAAACGGTTGAAGGTCAAAATTACAGTTTCAGCGCAGCTTCAAAGCGTTCTACACGATCCCAGATGAGAAATAAAGGTCTTAGAGAAAGCTGCTAGAGTTCTTACCAGTTCAAGAAAATATGATCATATATCATAGGTTTATTATCATCTCTACACTGGTTACCCATTAAGTTCCGTATCAATTATAAAGTCCTGCTACTGACCTGTAAGGCTCTAAATGGTTTAGCTCCTGTTAACCGATCTTCTATCGCCCTACAATCCTTCACACTCTTTAAGATCACAAAACTCTGGACTTCTGATATCTAAGTCCACTAAAGGAGGGAGAGTAATAATGTTCGCTCACCCAGTTTCACGCATCTCTTTAGCCAGGCATTCACATAATGCATCTCATCAGATCAATTGCACATGACTATCTTTGCTTAATGTTATGAACAGCAGCTATGCTAATTATTCTCCATTTGCTTTTCTGTTTTGACTAGAGAGTACATCAGCTTCAGTTTGGATCTAGCCTCTTATGAAGACCTCAGATGACCAACACCTTGAAGAGACGGCGCCAACTCCTGCGAGGACTTCAGATGATGCAATATCTGGATCAACATGCACATTCCCAAATTTCTATATATCCTAATTATTGTTAATATGTAATTCATTATTTCCTGGAGCTCATTGCTTCTACCTTCAATTAAACTGCTAATAGTGATTGTAAATTAAATTGCCTATATTTTTACATTATTAGATAACTGCATTCTCTAAATTGTAATGTTGACATGCATTCTCTGTAAAGCTGCTTTGAAACGATATCGTAAAAAGCGCTATACAACTAAATGTGAATTGAATTAATATGCAGATGATTAAAAATATTAAACATATTTGCTAAGAAATCCCATAAAAAAATGCTCTTAATTACATACTTTGCTGGTCATGCAAGTGTTCAGCCTGTTTAAATTATGCATTTAAAAATAAACTTGTTACCTAACAACAACCAGTTGAACAAAATGTCCTGGGGACCACTTCTCTGTCCCAGACCTCATTAATTTCAGCAGCAGCCTTGCATGTCAGTACTTTCAGTTTCATTCTGAATGCATTTACTTTGATATTATTGATAGTGGGTGGAGATGTTATTCCTTAAGACTTAATATTTCAGTCTCTGTTGAAGGTAGTTCAGTTAGCTTTCACGGGTTTGAAGAGGTGCTTGAGGACTGGACAAAGACTGTGAGTAAATATAATGTTCATAAAACGTTTTGTTATAAATAAATGTAAACAAATAAATAATATAATAATATAAACAAACATGCTTTCTTAAAGTTAGATATTTTCTTGAAATCAAACTAGATGATCTCTAAATGATGAACATGATATCTTTTAAAATAAATTGTATTAACCATGATTTTTAAACTATATTAAAAATCAATCCAAAGATAATGATAAACAATGGATTATTTAGGCTAAAGCTGCAGTCCGTAACTTTTTTTGGTTAAAAATGATCCAAAATAATTTTTTTAGCAAGTACATAACCAGCCAGTGTTCATCTCCTTACCTTAGCTCGATTCACAACAGTAAGCTTGTAATAATGTTTTATAAAAAATCGATACTGGTGGAATTCCGCGGGAAATTCAAGCATGCAGCAATTCATCTTTACTTCATTACAAACATCTGTAAACAGAAAGAAAGGAGTCCGAGCCCAGACAGCAACATAGTGTCGGCCCGGATCCGGCCCACATCTGGTCCACGTGTAATCCACATTTACCAGATGTGGGCCGGATCTGGGCCACACTATGTTGCTGTCTGGGAGAAGATTTTAAAATGAGCAGTTCATTCATAAATACGTAAGATCGCTGTGGAAATACAAACCGGAAGTCAAAAGACAACGAGACGAGCGCAGCGCTGAAAAGGGGCAGAGCTTCATAAGGTCTATAGTCTTTGGTTAACATGTGCCCTATCACAAGCGCAGGAGTCATCAGCAATTTAGCATCACTCACAAATCAAAATAACTGATCAAATAAGGCTTTGGTGGGGCAAAAATTTGCTTTTTAATGCAGGAAAAACCCTGCAATCTGAAGTACAGTATCCACCCCGGTATGGTGACTGACAGCAAACATTATATTCATCCGCGCTGACGAGCTGTGCTGATGCACAATGCACGTAAAAATTATAATTCTGCATATAACTGCAATTGCAGGTTTCAAACAGAGATGGCGACACAGAGACAAATCTTACGGACAGCAGCTTTAAATATTTATTTAATTATTTAATTTGTAGTAATTTGTTCAAAATACCATTTATGCCCTTCTATGTTGTTAATACAAAGAACAG
Source organism: Anabarilius grahami (assembly GCA_003731715.1). Lineage (NCBI taxonomy): Eukaryota > Metazoa > Chordata > Actinopteri > Cypriniformes > Xenocyprididae > Anabarilius > Anabarilius grahami. The sequence continues at coordinate 3,797,461 of RJVU01051648.1, read as the reverse complement.
CCTATTGTAAGTCGTGGGGTTCACGTGACCAAGGCTGCATGAGTTCTACTATAACTTTGTAAAAAAAAAGATGACCATGAATATCGATTATGACTGTTAACTTTTTATTGTGCTCAGAGTGCAAACTAGTGAGAGAAGCAACTCTCGACTTCTCACTTCAGACTCCACCCACATTAATATCCTCTCTATAAGGTATCAACAGCAAAAATCAGTTCCTTAATAAAACATGAAAAAAAAAATATTAAAAAAATATATATATTTCACATTATATTATTGTATGTGGATGCTTGAATAACATGAATGACAGACAATATGTTGCAGCTACCATGCACACATTTATCGTAACATGAGCTTGTCATTTTTGCACTGCGTTTTTTATTGTCTTTTATGCTTGCCCCAACAATATTCATGCAGACAGATGGTTAACATACAGATTTTGTTGTGTAAGGCTTACAGACCCCTCTGTTTACATTGGTTTCTGGAACACGAAGTCAGTTTGTTTTCAGTTTAGAAGAGGAGCATTGCAAGGAGAATGGTGAGGAAATGAATTACACTTATATTTACTACAGTATACTGTCCTGTATGTGGGTTAAAATGAATTTGTCTTTAATCTTATGAATTTTCTTTTATTTAACCTTTAACATTTTTAAGCATCCATTTGTTAAAGGGTTAGTTCACCCAAAAATGAAAATTCTGTCATTTATTACTAACCCTCATGTCATTCTACACCCGTAAGACCTTTGTTCATCTTCAGAACACAAATTAAGATATTTTCATAAAATCCGATGGCTCAGTGAGGCCTGCATTGCCAGCAAGATAATTAACACTTTCAGATGCCCAGAAAGCTACTAAAGACATATTTAAAATGGTTCATGTGACTACAGTGGTTCAACCTTGTTATGACCACTGATTCGAAACAAAAGATTTGTAAAGCTTCGAAGCTTCATGAAGCAGTGTTTTGAAATCGCCCATCACTACATATTGTTGAATAAAGTCATTATTTTGTTTTTTGGCGCACAAAAGGTATTCTTGTCGCTTCATAACATTAAGGTTGAACCACTGTAGTCACATGAACTGTTTTAAATATGTCTTTAGTAGCTTTTTGGACATCTGTAAGTGTTAATTGTCTTGTTGGCAATGGAGGCCTCACCAAGCCATCTGATTTGATCAAAAAATCTTCATCTTTGTTCCAAAGATTAACGAAGGTCTTACGGGTGTGGAACGACATGAGGGTGAGTAATTAATGACAGAAATTTCATTTTTGGGTGAACTAACACTTTAAGCATTTTATATTCCTACTTAATAAGATTTCTCAATCAAATACTACCAAGTTCTTAAATTTACTGCTTACTGATACCAAAAATTACAGGGATAGTATAAATTTCATTTTTGTTAGTATAATAATTTGTTGGAGATCTAAAATAAAGACAGATAGACAAAAGTCAAAGAGAAATACATGAAAATGTGATAAAAGGCATTAGTTGGAGAGATTTCTCATGTCATCTGTGATCTCTACTTCCACACCACTAGGGATCATCTCACTCGAAGAGCAAGTCTAAATCACATCATAGATCGCATGACCCTGTGATATATGGTGGCAGTACTACTTATTTGGTAAGAGTGTGTCAAACATCTCAAAATATTTCTTTACAAGCCATGAGTTTGAAATTAACTGAAAGGAGACCACTTTATAGGGAGTTTTTTCCAAGGACACAGTATTTACTATCTAAACCCATTAAACTAAAAAGTTTCAGTCAGTAAGCTGAAACATTTCTTGCATTTCCTCAAATTTTCTTACAAGAAAGAGCAATGTAGTGGTTCCATACAACAGCTTCCGAGATATGTAGCAGGAAATGTCACATCGACACCAATAGGGCCATATGGATGATAGTGTTTACACAGAGTATCAAACTAACTCCAAAATATTTATTTAAAAAGCAATGATGTTCAAATGAGCTGAAAGGAGAACATTTTCTTGAGAGTCAGTTTTTATTAAATCCAATAACACAAAGGTTCAGTCAGTAAGTTGCAACAAGATGATTATGAGCATAAAAGCATTTTCTCATGTTTTATTTTAGGTGAGCAATGCATTGGTTCTGTCACATAGTAATAACAGCATCCAGAGGTCTATGAATGTACCAAGAAATGGGGCAATGACTCGACATCACAACAACTTTGATCAAGGTGTTGAAACATATCAACGTATAGTCATGAGGAACGGCCGCCCGGTTGAAGCTGAAGAAATCAGGATTTATTCTTGTGATTAGGATTGATTCTTGTGATGTCATCACATCAATTTAGATATGTAAATATGTGTACTACTGATGACATCCAGCCAGCATCCAGAGGTCTACGGATATACGAAGAAATGAGACTGAAGAATTCATGTTTTATTCAAGCGATTAAAGGCTGCTTAAAAATAGGGAAAATATTTTTAAGATTTATATTGGGGTTTTTTTCACAGCCCTTAATGAGCGTTGATAAGATATCTGCTGTGTATTCTCAGTTATTTCCTTTATCAATAAACTGATTTGGAAGTTCATAATGTGTACTTTTAGAAAAAAAATGCAACTTAGCATGTTATTATTATTAATTACTAGCCAAAATAGAATGAAATTTATAGTCTAATAGCCTGTTAAATTCCCATAAAATTCCTGTAAATTGCGTTAGTTACTTTTGTGTTACTTTTTCTCCCCTGGGCTGGGCTTTCTTGTTTGTTTGTTTTTAATAACAACAAAAACTTTCTGTTTTTGGCAAAAAAAAAGCACTTTCACACAAAAAGTGAAATGAATAAGCTTCCGGCTGATCAGAAATGTGATGTTTATCTATAGTAATTTTTGCTTATTAGTATGGTTGAGTTGGATCATCAAAGGTCAGCAGCAAAGACCTTGGTGAGAATAAATACATAAAAAGTACATTTGTATTGTTTATTATAACTGATTTAATATATTTAATTATTGCAGGTTTGTGCAATATTCTGTATGGAAGTAAATTAATGCCAAATGTTTTTTATACGCTGTGTTGTATAGGGTTTCCCTCATCCATCATAGGATTCCCCTGCCATCAGGACATATAAAACACTTAACACAGCTTAATGGACTCGTACAGTGATATAAAAGACCAAACTCGCACCTCATTTGTGATGTAGGTTATACTATATAGGCTCCAAGAAAGCAGATACTGGCATAAAGTTAGTTTGACGCTGAACATTTGATATTCGCAAATTTAGGGACTGTCTCTAAAGTTACAACATTGGTATTCACGTTTCTACCTTCAATAGCGTTTAAAGAGAATGATTTACAGTCACTAAACCAACTCTAAAGTGTTCATCTAGGTGTCAGGTATGATGCAAACCTTTTAGATTTTTGATGTTTATTAAAATAAAAAGTAACACATTATATTAACTAGTTAATATGAACTAACAATGAAGTGCACTTCTACAGCACTTATTAATCTTTGTTAATGTTAATTCCAGCATTTACTAATACATTATTAAAATAAAGAGTTGTATTTGTTAACATTAGTAAATGCACTGTGAACTAACATGAACAATGAACTGCTGTATATTTATTAATGTTAACAAAGATTAAAGCTGCAGTCCGTAACTTTTTTTGGTTAAAAATTATCCAAAATCAATTTTCACAATGGTAAGCTTGTAATAATGTTTTATAATAAGAGCGACATGGTGAATTTCCGCGGGAAATTCGAGCAGGCAGCAGTTCGTCTGTGCGTCATTACGTCACGTCCGTAAACAGAAAGGAAGGAGTTCAGACTAGTCGGTTTTTATCACGTGAGGATGCTGCTTGTAGCGGATCATTTATAGCCTTTTCTCACAGCAGCTGAAATAATTAAACTTATCATTTTGATGGCAGATTGAAATCCAGAAAGATCCAAATGACAATCATCAGTGACAACTGGAGATTCAGCCGTAGTCAAAAGCAAAAGACTTTGGACTGTTGAGTGGCTACAGACATTGAAATCTACAGGTAACGCTAATATACACATAGTCATAGCAATGCTGATGTTGTTAACATTAACAATTTGAAAACAATATAACAGTAATAATAATTTGCACGGTTTGGCGTGATCAGAGCTAAGCGATCATTAGATTTAATCATCATTGGCAGTGTAATTTATTGTAGGCCTAATGCTTTTTTCCTCTGTTGGTCAGAACAAAAGTGGCAGACATGTTACTTACTTGTTCAGATGATATTTTCCAGTGAAAATCTTATATTGGTCATACTTTCAAGACGTAGAATCTGTGATTCTGAAGTGCAGTATCCACACCGGTGCGGTGACTGATAGTAAGCATTAGATTCATCCGCGCTGACGAGCTGTGCCGACGTACAACGCACGTACAGATAACTGTTCCGCATATGACTGCAATTGCAGGTTTAACAAATACAGTAACAAATGTATTGCTCATGGATAGTTCACGTTAGTTACAGTTTTTCTCCATTGGTTTGGCTCATTTCTTGAAATTACATTCTCAAAACAACATGGACAAACCTCCAAACCACTTGGCAATTGTTCACAACAGAATTGATTTTCTCATTCATTTCATCAAATTGCAAATGTCTAAGTACATGTCTCAATGTCTCAGTACATCTTTGAAAATGATTAAGTACAGGTAGCCTACATTTAGCACAATTTCCAAGTGAATAGATCTTGTTGATCTAAACTGATTGTTGATTCTCAGTCTAATGGTTGTTCGCTCCAAAACGTGTCAGTGTCATTTCATTGTATAAGTCATCACGTGCACAATAGTCTGTTCAATTGTCAACATTAGTCAAGAACATAATACCATGAATACCATATATGAGTCCTTGGAACATTTGATACATTTATTACAGCAATTGACAGTCAGGTGAAACTATAACTTGACTAACATGTAACATGTAAGTCAGTTACTGGTTGTCCATCATTATAACCTTTTTACAATTAAGCAGTGGTTCCCAAACTTTTTTGGCTTCAGTACCCACTTTACCTGATTTGTGTATCCAGGTAATCCAGGTAATCCAGGTATGAAAGTATTTGATTCATCTGACTTCAACATTTTGCCTAAAAACTGCAGCTTACTGTATGATGCAATTATCATTATAATCCTTATTTTGAAGAATATAACATACAATAAGAAAAAGGGTCAAAGAGCTACAATTAGTGCCTCCCATGTAAATCTATCCAATACTGTGGGTTTTACTGTAACATTTCAGTAAGTCTAGTCATTGATTTTCTGTCAAATACCCCCTGTAGTACCTCTGCATAGGGGTACATGTACCCCAGGTTTAGAACCACTGGAGTAGTGGCCAGTAGTATATTGAACTTGTGGAGAACATAGAACATTCCTATGTAATTGTCTGTAACTGTAGTGTATGACTCTTCTGTATGACTGATTTGATGTTTCCTTTTTTTACGCTAGTGTAGAGAATAATGGCATTGGAAGGAAACGAGCGACCAGTGAAGAACTGTTAGTTGTGAAACTCCAGCTTTATTTATAGCACTGTAGGCTGCATACAATTTTCATTGTTTTTTGTTTGTGTGTTTATATTACAGTATATTATGCTGTATACATTTTCTTTTTACTCTGATGTATGGAAGTTACTTTATGTCTGTGAATGATAATGGTTACAATTTCTTTGGCAGTATGAGTGCAATGTGTGATGTCAAACCTTGGAGGCTACTCTTACCCTAAAATCCTATTTATTTTTTTCAGTTTTATACACAATTGTGTTCTGTTAGCTAGACAAAAAACAGTACAGTAACCATTGTCAATGAAGGACTGGACCTAGACTGAAAGGTGAACATGAGGGATATTTCAATGGTCCTCTGCCATAGCGACAAAACATCTAAACATTTTGACATGCAGTGCTTACACAATGCCAAAGGGACGAAGCATTTTGGGGGCACTGACTGTTTAAATGAGAAGGATATTTAGTTTTGACACATGAGTGAACTGTTTTGGGAGAGTAATGAGCTTTTGAGGGTGAACCATGGTGTTGTGCCGAACCATCCACGTTATTTTGACAAAAGCACCAAGAGTGTTGAGAATGTCCGGTCTGTTTCAAGAAATGAGCCAAAGCAATTGAGAAGGATCTTCGCCATTTCCGTGGCACTGACTCTTTATATGGGAAAGGAATTTAGTTTTGAACAGTTTTGGGAGAGATATGAGCTTTTGCAAGTGAGCTATAGTGTTGTGCTGAACTGTAAGACTGTTTTGCAAAATGATCTTAGAGTTTTGAGAATGTAATTTCTGTTTCAAGAAATGAGCCAAACCAATGGAGAAAAACTGTAGCATATAACATATTGATCAAACATTACTGATCCTGCAGAGATGTCGACATACCCTAAAACTTACTTGGATGTCTTTTAAGATCCCCCCATTTAAAGGAAAACATGGTCACAGACATATCACCTTTTTTGCCCCTCCGGACTGGAAGGGGATTGCAGACCAGGAAGGAACAAACCATAAAAAAACCATCACAGCCAGGTGAGAGGTGTGAGATCATTAAACCAGTCATTAACCCTATCAAAAGTCAAATCTTACATCTGTTTGATCAGTTTTGTCTTTTTGAACACGTCCAGATATCAGTATAGTGAGTCATGTAGCCACGTCACAACGTGACTCCACATGCCATAAATTATCTGACAGGTCAACCTTTCTGTCTGAGAATTATGGGGGGGAAATAAAGTACTTTATTCTGTACTTTTCCAGTACAGAATAAAGTTTCCAGGAGATAATTTTAACAAAGATTACTGGTTGTTACTAGTCTTTTAAATTACTTTATTTTGCAAATGTCTCTTTAAAAAAAAAAGAAAGAAAGAAAGAAAACTAAAACAGACAGTTTTTACTTAATATTTCAGTATTTGGTAAGGAATTTGACAATCTATTCACATCATCAACACATTATTTGATTGAATACTTAATTTACCTTCACAGTATGCATTTTCAGCCCTCACTTGTGTCCCACAGAGATCTCTGTGTGCAGAGGGGACTATAAGCCTTAATTGGCTCAAATTTTTGCTGTCAGTGATAATAACATTGGCTTAAGCATGGATCATTCTGAATATCTAAAATAAGAGATTTTTAAATGTTATAAGGAAATAGTCCTGGACAGCTGAAAGGTAGGCCTTCAGTTTTTACAGAAGAGAGGTCACAATACAGAGGCCAGTTACAAATACAAACACCACCCTTTGGACTGAGAACCAGCTCTCCTGATGTCTTCGATGACTCCAGCTATAGTAGTTCTGTTATTGGGATTGACTTCCACCATCTTGGACACTGCAATAGAGTATGGCTGGTCTTTGAGAGTTTCACGAATCTTGATGGCAGACACAGATTGGGTGGGTAACCTGACCCTGGCGCAGAGTTCAGCTATGATTTTACCCATTTTACCCAAACGTCTGATCGCTTGTCACGAACTCCACTCATCTGCAGGATCTCTGGAGCCGAGTACGCCTCATTGCCCAAGTTTACTGCAGAGCTGAGTCCGTTTCTAAAGAATTTAGCCAGTCCCAAATCAATGATCACGGCACGATGGGTTTGATGCTCCACCTGAAAAGGATGAGAGAAGTCAGTTTTTAGTCTTTCTAGGAAAGAAACCAATCAGTTGAGACCCATTCAATTATTCTTTCTATAATCACAATATTTGGCAGATGCACAGATGATACGCAATATGAAAGATTGCACACTGAATTCTTCAATGGAACTTCGAGTAACATCCGATACAAATTGATACTCTTAAAAATAAAGATTCCAAAAGGGTGTTTTTGCAGTGATTAACTTTTTTCTTCTTATACTGTGAAGGACATTTTAATAATCTAAATAATCTTTTTTCACTACAAAGAATCTTTTGTGCAATAGAAATATTCCATGGATGTTAAAGGATCTTCATGGAACTACAGATGTCAACAGAGAACGTCTCGGGTTACAAATGTAACCCTTGTTCCCTGAGTAAGGGAACGAGACGCTACGTCGAATGACGTGATGGGAACCCTCTGCATTTTGTGTTCGTGAAGCACCTCTGTATCCAACCAATGAGGAAACGTGACGTCAGAGGCGGGTGACGTCATGGACCAGGAAACTATAAAGCATACCCAGAACAAAGAACGCTAGCTTCTGGAATATGTCTGAAGCAAGACGCTCACAGGTATGCCGGGGGTACGGCAACGTGACGTAGCGTCTCGTTCCCTTACTCAGGGAACAAGGGTTACATTTGTAACCCGAGACGTTCCCTTTCGTGGGAACTATCGACGCTACGTCGAATGACGTGATGGGAACGCTATCCCAACTACGCCGTATCACCAAGTACCTGTCTGTTATCTTGTAGACAGAACTGAGGACCCCAGAGAGGAGCAAACGTCCAGGTTGTAAAACCTAATAAATGTGTGCTGGGATGACCATCCAGCAGAACCACATATGTCATTAATGGATACTCCTGACATTAAGGCCTTTGAGGCCGCCATACCCCTAGTCGAGTGAACACGGACAGCTAATGGAGATGGCTGTCCGGCCGCCTCATAAGCAAGTGAGATAGCCTCGACCACCCACTTGCTCATTCTCTGCTTAGATGCTGGACCTCCTTTCTTATGAGACCCGTAACACACAAACAATTGATCTGTTTTGCCCCACAGGGCAGCTCTGTGGACATATGCATCTAAAGCCCTCACTGGGCAGAGCAGATTGAGTTTCTCCTGATCCGAAGTTGTAAATGGAGGAAGATAGAAGACCTGAAGTACGATGGGACCTGGGACGTTGGTGGGGACCTTAGGCATATAGCCTGGTCCAGTGTGCAGGAACGCTTTGACCATTCCAGGTGCGAATTCCAAACACAAAGAAGCAGCTGAAAGTGCTTGAAGATCTCCTATTCTTTTAAGAGATGAAATAGCCTGTAGAAATATGGTCTTTAAGGGTGAGGAATTTCTCTGAAATTTCCTCTAGTGGTTCGAAGGGAGCCTCAGCTAACCCTTCTAATACCACGGCCAAGTCCCAGGCCGGAGTCCTTGTACGTACTGAAGGCCTCAGCCTCAGAGTACCACGGAGGAAGCGTATAAAAAAGGGGGGGGCTCGACCTACCGAGGAATCCCCCAGAGGAGCATGGCCGAAATGGCCGCAAGATAAACCTTCAAGGTTGAAGGGGATAAAACCATCCGAGAACTTGTCTTGGAGAAATTTAAGCACAAGGCTAATAGATGAGTGGACAGGGTCCACATTGCTTTGTCTACACCAAGTAGAGAACAGTTTTCATTTATACGCATACAACTTCCTCGTGGAGGGAGCTCTGGAGTGGAGTATGGTCTCCACAACCTCAGTTGGGAGACCAGCATCTATGAGCCTGGCCCCCTCAGAGGCCAGGCCCACAGTCTCCGTAGTTCTGGGCGTGGATGAATTATCATGCCGCCCGCTTGAGACAGGAGGTCCTGCCTGAGAGGAAGCTCCATCAGGGAGCCATCTAGAAGTGACACTAGGTCTGAGAACCATATTTTGGTTGGCCAGTACAGGGCTATCAATATTAGACTGACCCCTTCCTGGCGTACTTTCTCCAGAACTCCCGGGAGCAGAGCGAACGGGGAAATGCATACAGACGCAGCCTCGGCCACGTCTGTACCATGGCATCCAGACCCAATGGTGCTGAATGAGATAGGGAGAACCACAGTGGACACTGGGTTGATTCCCCTGAAGCAAATAGGTCGATTTCAGCTCGACCGAAGTTTTCCAAATTGAGCTCCACACCTCAGTGTGGAGACTCCATTCCCCGGGCCTCGGCCCCTGCCTCGACAGGGCGTCTGCTCCCACATTTTAATGCCCTCAGGTCTGGGAGGAAGTATTTTACTGCAAAAAACACCGCCATCATCTCCAGCCGATTTATGTGCCAGGAGAGCTGATGGTCCTCCCAGAGACCCTGAGCTGAGCGACCACTCATGATCGCCCCCCAGCCCGTGAGGGAAGCATCTGTCGTTAGCATTACGCGACGACGAGGAGTTCCCAACACGGGTCCCTGGGACAGGAACCAAGGCTTTTTGCACATGACCAGAGCACGAAGGCATCGCCGCGTGACTTTGATCATGCGAAAAGGATTTCCCCTCGGAGAAAACCCCTTGGTCCTGAGCCACCACTGTAAGGGTCTCATGTACAGGAGGCCAATAGTAATAACGTTGGACGCAGCTGCCATCAGACCCAACAGTCTCTGAAACTGTTTTACAGTGAGTGACTGGCCTAACTTCACCCCTTTCACGGCCCCGAGAATGGAATTCACACGAGCAGGGGTCAATTGCGCCTGCATCGTGGTGGAATCCCAGATTACACCTAGGTAGTTTGCAACCTGACTCGGGACCAGCACACTCTTTTTGGCATTGAGCCTCAACCCAAGCCTTTTCATGTGCGACAGAACAACATCTCGATGTTGAACTGCCAGACGTTCCGTTTGAGCTAATATCAACCAATCGTCGATATAGTTCAGTACGCGGATGCCCTGGAGTCTCAGCGGAGCCAGAGCAGCATCCACGCACTTCGTGAACGTGCGGGGTGATAGAGATAGGCCGAAAGGAAGAACCCTGTATTGGTAAGCTTCGCCCCCGAAAGCAAACCTGAGGAACTTCCTGTGAGAAGGATGGATGGATACATGGAAGTATGCGTCTTTTAAATCTATTGCCACAAACCAGTCCTCGGACCTGATCTGAGGGATAATCTGTTTGAGTGTAAGCATTTTGAACTTCAACTTCTTTACAGATCGATTTAACACACGTAAATCTATGATCGGACGCAACCCTCCATCCTTCTTTGGAACAATGAAGTAGCGGCTGTAAAAGCCCGACATTTTGCTGGGAGGAGGAACCCTTTCTATAGCTCCTTTTTGCAAAAGCGTCGTAACCTCTTGTTCCATCACCAGAGACTGCTCTGGAGCTACCACTGTGGGAAGAACTCCGTTGAACTTGGGCGGTGGAGAACCGAACTGAATTCTGTAACCCTGTTCTATCATGAGCAGCACCCATTTCGAGATGTTTGGGAGACATTTCCATTCTGCCAAATATTCTACTAAGGGAACCAGTCCCTCGAGACTGGTCTCTGGTGTTTTTTGAGCACTTGGCTCGTTTATCTGACGCGGCGCACCGGCAGACAAACGAATCGAGCGCTGACCGACCCTCCTCGGAGGATCGGTGGAGACCGCTGCGCCCTGAAGCACACTGGGTGGCAGGGTTAGCAGAACGGCCCCCTGAGGGCGCCAAAGAGGGATGGGTACCAAGTATTTTAATACCCAACCTTCTCTGGAGGGGCTGCCCTCCAATGTCCCGCGCCACTGGCATCAGGACCTCTTCGAAGCCTTCTTGGTGATAATTACAGTCCGCAGATCTGTGTTACCCCACAAAGACTTCGGCTGTGTCGCCTGTCCCTGTCCCCAAGCTTTCTGCGGGGGACCAAGGGCGGCGACACTTTCTTTGGATGCACGGTCAGACCAGTGCCCTGAAACGGCGAACCGGCAGGGAACATCTGAACTGACCGCTCTACAATCCTCCTCTTTCTTAGAGGAACACTGGAAACCACTGCGCCCTGAAGCACACGAGGTGGCAGGGTTGGCAGAACGGTCTCCTTTATTTTCTTTTAAATTCCTCAGAATTTAATGTATTCCATATTTCATTTAATCCTCAAATTAAATGCAGCCAGTTCTTATATAAATATATATTTTTTGAACAGACTGAATATATTTAGAATACAAAAAAGAATTATAGCTCGTAATAATTCGCAAGGTATTTTAGGGAAAGAGAGAAAGGGAACTCCCGTCTACTCAGATCCCTTAATATATACATATATACACACACACACACACATGCATAATTACGGACACGAGATATATGCGCAGCCTCGGCAAACGCAAGACCCGAGCCGTATATTCATTCTTGCAGACTTAATCTACGCGCTGCCTCGGCAACGCGAGATCCGAGCCATATATTCTTTAATGAAAACTCAATCTACGCGCTGCCTCGGCAACGCGAGATCTGAGCCATATATTCTTCAATGAAACCCCAATCCACGCGCTGCCTCAGCAAGCGCGAGATTCGAGCTTTGCGTTAGACTTTTATTCCCCCGAGAATAAAGCCAACAGGAGTGGAGCTACAAAACTCCCGCTAGTGCATACTTTTCTTCGGGACATTTTTATGAATGAACACTGCGAGGTGGCGATACTCAGATCGATATCACAATATCCACCTCCTCAGAGCTGGACATGTGAGTATCGGTGCCTCAACCCGGGGGAAGAAACCGCAGAGCGTGCTTCCACCTGAGAGACGGCACTGAACCTGGCTGGTGAGGGCAGAGAAAAGGCGGCGCCCGTCTCTAATCCCTCGGTCAGATCCATTTGTGAACCCCACGAACGGAGCCTCCGCCCTGCCTCAGCAGAAGCGGGACCCGATCCGCGGGGAACACTGGAACAGTGTCCTGAGAGTGAGTTTTTATAGTGCACACAGACGGCTCTCTCGAGAGCTGCCTGGGCTCACTCCCATTTCACTGCTGTTTCTCGCCATAATACGTGTCCTTTTTTATATATAAATATATGGATTGATGTGAGATAGCCTACTCTTGTCCTCAGACAAAGAGATCGTGACTTGTTTATATGTGATAAGACAAACAACACCAAATAAGACACACAAGATACAGAGAGCGCTTGCTGAAGACAACAGAAGCTAGCGTTCTTTGTTCTGGGTATGCTTTATAGTTTCCTGGTCCATGACGTCACCCGCCTCTGACGTCACGTTTCCTCATTGGTTGGATACAGAGGTGCTTCACGAACACAAAATGCAGAGGGTTCCCATCACGTCATTCGACGTAGCGTCGATAGTTCCCAAGAAAGGGAACCTTTATTTTTACAAAAATTAGTTGAAAACCCCACTAGGTTTTATTTTTTTTTAAATTAACCTCAGAGCAATAACAAATACAAATTTTCTTGGCCCACTGATGAATGTTTGTGCTCACCATGATGTTGTCAGGTTTGAGGTCTTGGTGGACGATGTCTTTACTGTGCAGATAAAGCAATCCTTCACACATACCAGTGATGATTGTGCCTCTCACTGCTGGAGTCAGCTGAAGAACACAGAAAAACACATTGTTGCACTTTTGACTTCACTAATACATTTAAAAAAAAAAAAAAAAGGAACTCTAGCAAGCTTTTTTATAAAGGTGTTTTGCAAATTTTGTCATCAGTTACTCATCCTTATGTCACTCATTCCATCCTCAAGAAATAAATGTGCAAATATACACAGACCCTAGTGCAGGCATAGGCGTAATTTGCAGGTGGGACCAGGGTCGATATTGTCCCTACCACTTTTTGGAACATCTTGCGGCATGGATGTACCTAATGCACATGAAACATCTCCAGTTGACTAGCAAAGCATTAATTTCATTCGTTTTTTAAATAAGAGGTGATCTAGCGCTGGAAGGTGTTGTTTTTGAAATCATGCTGAGCGTTTGTTGATGTTGCCGCTGTTACTGTGCTCTCTTGTCACAGTCCACACAGAAGAGCGCTTTATCACTGAACACAGGTTTTAATGAGGGAGGGGTCAGTGAACTTAAAAAATGGTGTGTACTGATGTTAATTCATGTTTGTAGTAGGAAGAGATGATCGGTTCATGTGCCGCTTGAACTAAAACGCAGCGATCTCACACACACACATACACTTTTTAAAACAAAGTTACGCCACTGAGTGCAGGGGTATGCAAATTCGGTCCTAGAGAGCCACTGCAGAGTTTAGCTCCAGCCTTAAATCAAACACACCTGAACAAGCTAATCGAGCTCCTCAGGATTACTAAGGCTATAGGCAGGTGAGTGTTTTTTTCAGGTTTGGAGCTAAACTCTGCAGGACAGCGGCTCTCTAGAACCGAACTTGCCCCTGCCCTAGTACAAATCAAGATCCTATTTATATAAGGATGAGTAAAAAGGATGAGAGAATTTTCCCTTCTGAGCTGTGCTACACATCTTTACCTGTATTTTAGAAAGCTGAACATCGAAGATGGTCGTCTCAAGATCTTCCCCAAAAATGAACTCCAAAGGAATGGTCCATCTGGAGTCTTTCAGCCAAGGATCACCGAGAAGCTTCACCACATTGGGATGCTGAGCATTACTGTAAAAAAAAAAGAAAAAGAAAAAAAGTGTGTTTCATGGTTAAAATTCTACGGCCCAGTTCTACGGACCTTCAATTTCAATTTGTATTTGCACTCTGGAGAATGTCAAATGTTTCTTTCTATTTACAACATGATTTTGCAGCGGTGAGCAATGTAGTTAATTACAGGCATGTTAGATGATCTCTTGAATGCGATGGCCAATGGTGTCTTAGTTAGTTAGAATACGCTCACCAGAGTTTTTGTTCAGCGCTGAGTTTGCACTCTCGCGGAAGCTTCTCATTAACAAAGTATAAACATGATGCAAGTGACTATATACTTGTGCAGTGTAGACAACTTAAACTGAGATGAGTTACAGCTTTATAGTGATTATAAAAGAAATGCTATTTGCATGCTTTATATAATAGGCCTACAATCAGAATTTGAATAAAAGTTTTGTTGGTAACACTTTACAATAAGGTTCATTAGTTAACATGAATTAATAATGAACTGCACATCTACAGCATTTATTAATCTTTGTTAATTTCAACATTTACTAATACATTATTAGAAGTGACATCTACACATAATGCAGGATTCACACTCAAATGCTACCATAACCAAAACACTACAGAAATAAGAAACTAAGAAATAAAATAAGCAGGCTAGAACAATATTTGAATTTCGTTTAATATTTTTAAAATTATATTTCATTAGTAAAATGATTGACTTAAATGTCTCACTGTACATTGATATCCTTGTAATGGTGGAGCCGTTGCTTTCACATTACATCTGCACTTTACCCTCAATAATTTCAGAAGCACCCTGATTTGATTCTGGAAATGGGCCTGATTTAAGCTCAGTATATTTAAAAATGAATAAATATGAAATATATACATACTGATAGACTTTGCATTCTCTGTCCAAGTCTTTTTTGGTGATGTAGTGTTTAGGAATTCTTTTTACAGCAGCCCATGCGTCTCCATACTTCTCCTTGTATATTTTCCCAAAGCAGCCTTGAGCTATTGTTTTTGTGGAGTACTCCATTTAGGTGATGCTGTTAATACACAGCAATATGAGAAACTGTAAGTGTAAAGCCTCCAAATTCAAATGTTTGCAGAGTTTAAACTCTTGTCTACAGACTTCCAAAAATATTTCACAAGTCATGCCATTTGTTTGTATTATTTAGCCAAATAAAAACTTTACATTTATTTATAACAAGACATGTTTAATAAGTTTATACTTACAGTCTTTGTCCAGTTCTCAAGCACTTCTTCAAACCTGTGAAAGCAAGCTGGATTAACAGTTTACCTTATCTATGTTCCTTTTTATGCATGTGTAGTGGGGCGGGGCTTCAGAGAGTATTTTAATTACACCAGAGATACCAAAACTTTCAAGAAATATGTAGCATATGTAGATGACAACTGACTACGCCACCCCTTTAAGATAAGGGGAACTGAATACTGATAGTATCAGATATGGCAAGCCGTTTTGACTTTTATTCACATCTCAGGATATGAATTCTTGATATCAGGAATTACATTTCCACTAGTAACAATGTTTATTCTTGATATCAACAACTCAATTCTTGATATCAACAATTCTTCATATCAGGAATTACATTTCCACTAGTAACAATGTTAATTCTTGATATCAAAAATTAAATTCTTGATATCAGCAATTCCAATTCTTGTTATCTGTAATTGTATTTTCACTAGTGAAATGTCACCATAGGCTGCCATTCAAATTCAATTGTTGATATCAAGAATTTATTTCTTACTAGTTGAAATTCCAATTTCACATATCAGAAATACAATTCTTACTAGTAAAAATGCTAATTTTTGATATCATTAATTACTTTGTTACTAGTGCAAATATCTATTCTTGATATCAATAATTTGATTGTCACTAGTGACAATGTTAGTTTCTGATATCATGAATATGATTGTTACTATAGTAAGAAAGCCATTTCAGATATCTAAAATTATATTGATTTCAGAAATGCATTTTCAGATACCAAAAATTGACATTTTTACTAGTAGCAATTCAATTGTTGATATCAAGAATAGACATTTCAACAAAACATGTCTTGATATAGACATTGCAGCAGCACATAAAATGTAACATCCATTTTCTTGTAAGTTTAAAGGAAATCCCCACCATTAGCCAGCTCATATAACCATGTGGAAAGTTTCGAAATGTCTACATAGTTGTAAAGTCATAAAGCTTTTTTCAAACTACCTGACATTTTAGTCACCAAGATGAATGCAAACCTTCTGACCTGTTATATTGTGTGTGCCTCAGTCTTAGTCCCAGTCCCAGTCACAGACGCCTTCTCTGGATCTCACCATCTGTATCTTCGGTTCCCTCTGCCTGGTCTCTCCATCTGCCGGCCGTGGTTACTCCCATCTCAAGCCTGAAGATACCCTGGCCTGAGATGGCTCTGCGGCTCCCCTTAATTGTTGTTATAGACTGTTTGTTTTTTTGATACCAGCTGCAAGTGTGTGTGTGTCTCCGCACTTGGCAGACTGCCTACGTTTCTTTTTGAAGGATTATTAAAACTGTGTTCATCGCACTCTTTCGCCTCTGGCGTTTTATTCAACTGATTAAAGGCTGATTAAAAATAGGGAAAATATTTTTTATATATATATATATATATATAGTTTTTTTTTNTTAAGATTTATATTGGGGTTTTTTTCACAGCCCTTAATGAGCGTTGATAAGATATCTGCTGTGTATTCTCAGTTATTTCCTTTATCAATAAACTGATTTGGAAGTTCATAATGTGTACTTTTAGAAAAAAATGCAATTTAGTATATTATTATTATTAATTACTAGCCAAAATAGAATTAAATTTATAGCCTAATAGCCTGTTAAATTCCCGTAAAATTCCCATAAAATGCGTTAGTTACTTTTTATGAAAAGTAATGTGTTACATTACTTTTGTGTTACTTTTTCTCCCCTGGGCTGGGCTTGCTTGTTTGTTTTTAATAACAACAAAAACTTTCTTTTTTTGGCAAATGTACAGGCACTTTCACACCAAAAGTGAAATGAATAAGCTTCCGGCTGATCAGAAATGTGATGTTTATCTATAGTAATTTTTGCTTATTAGGTTGGTTGAATTGGATCATCAAAGGTCAGCAGCAAAGACCTTGGTTAATAAAGTGAGAATAAATACATAAAAAGTATATTTTTATTGTTTATTTTAATACATTTAATTATTGCAGGTTTGTGCACCTCAGTCATTTCCTGCTGGTATTAAGACTCAAACCCACATCCTTCAGATTGCCAGTCTGACTCTTTAACCATTAGGCTACAACTGCCCGCATTTGTATCAGGAGTTGTACTGGGGTTTTTGTACATTTGCTCATTATTTCATGAGGAAATGAGAGGCATGAGGATGAGTAACTGATGACAAAATTTGCATTGTTGGTTGAACTATTATAAAAACTGCATGATTGACAAGTTGTGCAAGTGCATGTGCTGTATTTGAACCAATCAGGAGGCATGGACGCTGCTGTAGATCAAACGGTTGATCTGGAGTAATATTTAGGAAATGGCTCCCTCTGGTGCGCTGGGAAAGGAACTGCAACCTCAGATGTCATATTTGTTTCATTCATTCATTCAAATAAGTTCATCTTTAAGGAGTATATATATTGTATATACTTTTGTATCTTTGTAACTTATTCTCTATTTACTAAGGAAGATGCAAAAAACGTTTTTAGCTAATATTAGTAACACTAGTAACATTCTATTCTTCAATTCATTCAATTCTACCTTTGTCAGTACACTCTAAAATGTCTTTGATTATTTATTAGATAGATAATAATAGATAATCTGTTAAGGGAATAGATTTTCCACTAAAGATGTATATTACAACTGGCATGTTGTATCTATAACTGTGTGCTATTTTTCATAACAAATGCTATGAAAAGAAAGAAAGATAAAATGGTCTTACCTGTAATTATATCCTTAATGTAACAAATGCTATAGTTAACAATTACAAGAACGTTGTTACTTTTAAGGCAGAGTACAAGTTAGAAAGAGCTTTAAAACATGGACCTTCTTGAATTTTTGACTAAACAATTGGTGTTAAGAATGTATGAATATGAATATTTCATTAATATACTGTATTTTTCTATTACATTTACATTTGCATAATAAATCATCTGCTAGTGCTAGCTACAGCCATGGGAGGTCTCTGACTAAATACATTATAAAAAGTTTTAATATGATAGTATAACCATAAAACAGTGGTTTAACAAAAATTTGACATGAAAGTTGAAGAAACACCCTGCTGGGTTTTGTTTATTACTTTATGCTTATGCTGTGGGTGTCTGTAACTGATCTCTGTATTGTGACCTCTCTTGGTCGACATATATATCAAATGTACATTTATGTCCCTGTTACTCTTAATGTTCCTGATTAAATAAATATTACATAAAAAGAGATTCTATTTTGTATTTTTACACTAACAATGTATGTTCTATTTATTAATAAATTTCATCAAGTAAGTGTTTTATAAATTTTTACAGTTATTCCT
>RJVU01051648.1:3748263-3778753 GCA_003731715.1 Anabarilius grahami | reverse complement strand
AATATTTACTTTTTTAGTTTCTTAAAGATGACAAATTTTACAACACTACTAATGATCTTGTCAGAGTGGATAATGAAAGTAAAAATTAGTATGTATATGTATAGAATCTTAAGATGGTTTTTCATGCTGCTGGGAAGTCAATAGCAAGAGGGCCAATATTTTTTTTAACAGGTGCCTGAAGTATAACATAGACATTAAGATGCCACTTAAGAATGTAGACATTTATAGAAGTGAGCTATGATTGTAAAGTCCCTGTTATACAAACATTCAAAGATGGCCTACATAAATTTGTTTGAGTAAAACAGATGCCAGATAGATAATAGACCTGTCTGCAACTTCAAGTCCTGCACTGTGCAACATGTTTTAACTGATAATGTCTCTTATGATGACAGACACTGTGTAGTGTGAAAAGAACAGATGACTTTGTAAGTGTGGGCAGCATATTTTAACAGATCCGAAAGGACAAGTAAAGCTACACATACTTAAAATTATTTAGTGTAAATGCTGATTTAGTGTAAATGATAATGCTGTCCATTCAAAGAGCTCTGTTGACATCTGTCTGTCATCTTGTCATCGCTGATGTATTTTCCAGGCAAAACATATTTCATGCTGCAGGTCCAGATATTTTACCGGTATTGAGTAAGTGTTGTATTGATTATAAGCAGTAGCTTATCATAAACTCCCAATGCATGCAATGCATTACTTTTCCCTTGAAAAAGTAAAGTAACAGATTACTCTTATTTTTTTTTTTACTATTTTTTAATAGTTATTTCTGATGTAATTGCATTGAAAATACTGTTTAGACTAGAAAAATTCTATATAAAACAATAGTAGATTTAACATCAAAATTTTACATCATATGTTAAAATGTAATGTAACCTTCCATTTAATACTTTAATCAGTTCAAGAATAATTTATGCAATTTTTACATTATTTATTTGTTCAACTGGTCGAGGTTGATATGGAATTTAGAAAATAATAAGTATTGCAATACTTTTTCAGCTAGTGATTTTTTTAGAGTAACTTCCCCAACACTGGCTGTGATCTCTGCTTACCACATCACTACGCTATAAAAAAATTATTTTCATGATTTGTGATTTATCACAACATTTTTTTCTTTTGTCAAATAAACTTCAATAATTCATGTAGTTCAGATAACATACTATTTTGAGCTTCTGTTGATTAAACCAATCACCTTCATTGTGTTAACTCAAACTTTTAATTTCAATTAACTCAAAATTTGAAGGCAACCAGGTAACTTACTTACTTAAACCAACAATTCTTTTTTACAGTGTATGGGATCATCTCAGTTTAAGTGTCAGATTCATATCGTTGATCGTATGGATGGATCATCCACACCAGTAGAGGTATGTGAGGATTTTTTCATCTGAAACAATATGCATAATTTACAGATGTTTAAACATAGTATGCTTCCTTAATGCATAAATATCCCTTGGGAACCTGTTTTTACAGTTGATGACAATAGCATAACCTCACCCGCACAACAACACAGTTGAGGGAAACATATCTTTAAATACTTTTTGTTTCTTTCTTGCAGGAACATTCCTGTTGAAAATTGGGTGAAATTGGGTTGAATATTTTGTCATTTGAGGCTGACAGAGATCTCCGTGTGACACAAGTAAAGTCAGTTTGCTTTCACAACTTGGAAGAGCATTGGTAAAGAAATGGAAAGAATTTAAGGAAATAATTCATTACATTTATATGAAACACCTTTAAGTTTTCTGTCTTTTAAGTAAAATTAATTTGCCTTAAATCTAATGTCTTTTCTTTTATTGAATCATTAACAAGACAATTCAGTTTCAATGTTAAAAAAATTTACATGTAAATTAGTTATTAAAGGGTTAATTCAACCAAAAATGAAATTACTGTCATTAATTACTCACGCTCATGTCGTTCCAAACCCATAAGACCTTTTTTCATCTTCAGAACACAAATTAAGATATTTTTAATTAAATCTGAGGGTATCTGATCCACACATAGGCAGCAACATCATTGCACCTTTTTACATCCAGGGGTGCGTTTCCCGAAAGCATCGTTGGTGAACCATGGTCGTAAGTCCCATTGAACTCTAATGGTAACGACGGAACTTGCGACCATAGTTCGTTTCGGGAAACGCGCCCCTGAAAGGTTGTTGAAAACATCCTTTAAAATATAGTCAACGTTATGGTTCATGTAAATGTTATGATGAGGAACTGGCTTTCATGGTAAGAGGCTTGTCTGCTAAGAGTGTCAAACAAATTTCTATATATTTCTTTACAACCAAATGAAATGAAAGGTGAGAGTTTCCTTGAGATGTTTTCTAGGACACAGTGTTTACTAAACCCAAAAAACAAAAAAGGTTTAGCCAATAGGTTGGAGCATAGATGACTATGAACAGAAAACCACTTCTTGCAGTTCCTTATATTCCACATATTTTCTTTTAGATGAACAATGCATCGGTTCCATCACTCAACGGAACAACAGCATCCAGAAGGTGGACTTACCATGAAATGAGGGAATGATTCAAAAATACAGCAACACCGCAAAAGGTGTTCATATGCATGATCATGTAATCATGAAGAATGGCCAGGTTGTTGAAGAAGACTAAATCATGTATTATTCTGATTAAAGGCTACTTAAAAAAATTGAGGGAAAATGTTTTTAATGTAATACAATTTTTGCTGTTTTCATGTTTCCTCTCAATTAGATGAGTATACTCTCTACTGTCTATTTGTTTTAAGAATTTGTTATCTCTATTTTTGAGTTTTAGTTTATTCAACGTTGGGTCATCACAACATCACATACTGCCTTGTGTAATTAAACTGTATAAAGGGCCAAGATATCCGCTATGTGTTCTCACTGATTTCTTTTGTCAATAAACTTAAGTTGTTAAATGTGATAAAAAATGTGATTTTCTCAGCTTTTTGTTTTAAAATGTTGCTTTTTTAATTAAATTTGCCCACATTTAAGTGTTGATAAAAAGGATGCATGAAGCTAGAATAAAAAGTTTTTAAAATGGAAAGAGTTAAAGTGCAAGTATACAAATTTATATGTAAATAGGAACATATTAGTATACTTAAAGTGCAAGTATGTTAAAGGATAAGGGCCAGATTTACTAATAGCTTGCGCCAGCGCAAACCCTCTTTTGTCATAAAACTACTGTTGAGATTTACTAAAGACACAAAGTGGAAAATTAGCACTGAAAAGGTGTGGACTGAGTTGTTTTTGTGGCTGACCTTATTGCATATGCATTTGTAGGAGTTTCCCTTTCAGATGCAAAATTTATGGGAGGAGAATAATTAAAAGAATCACACAACATGATTTACTAATCATTGTGCTCATCAATTCACTGGTATTTGGCCATTATTTACCCCCCAAATAAACTAACAAAAAAAAACAAAGAAACAAAGAAAAAAAAAAGAGTGTCTATGGCTGCAATTGTTGCTGCTAGGAGAAGACACCGCAGAGAACAGAGAGCATGTGGTAGAATGGAGAAAATATTTTCGTATTAATTTCTTTGGAATGCCAGATTACATGTCAGATGACAGATGGGCTGTCAACCAGCACCTGATGAGAGCATCAGCTCTGCTTATTTGTGACCCAACGCTAATTGGCGCTGCTCTTGATAGATTGCCTTGGTCATTATGTAACTGATTTGACTGCTTCTGTGTTCTTGAATTTGCACGTCAGCAGTAGATCACGCGCAAAACTTGCCACTCCTACACTCTAAAAAATGCTGGGTTAAAAACAACCCAAGTTGGGTTGAAAATGGACAAACCCAGCGATTGGGTTGTTTTAACCCAGTGGTTGGGTTAAATGTTTGCCCAACCTGCTGGGTAGTTTTATTTAACCCAAATATTGTTTAAAAATTACTGTATTTCTTGCTTAAAATGAACCCAAAATATGTTGGAAATTAACATTTATTAATATATTTAATAAACAAACATTTATTAATACTTTTTTTGAATAATATTTAAACAATAAACATTTATTAAATTGCTTATTAATAAATGCTCATCTTTTTGATTATTGTTGTTGCCTCTAGTAATTATGAGTCTGATTTTTAATTTCCAACCTATTTTGGGTTCATTTTAAGCAAGAAATACAGTAATTTTTAAACAATATTTGGGTTAAATAAAACTACCCAGCAGGTTGGGCAAACATTTAACCCAACTGCTGGGTCAAAACAACCCAATCGCTGGGTTTGTCCATTTTCAACCCAACTTGGGTTGTTTTTAACCCAGCATTTTTTAGAGTGTATCGGCGCATTTGTGGAATTGCGCTCTCATGCTAATTTGCTCCGTTTAGTAAATCTGGCCCCAAGTATGTTATGTTCACTTAAAGGAAACTTATACTTGCAGTATAAAAATAGTAAACTAGTAGTTTACTAAGAGTATACTTCAAAGTTTACTTTTGTAAACTAAAAAATGTATTTGACTACTAAAGTTCAAATATAGTTGCAGTACAAACAAAAAACTTCGGGCCAGATTTACTAAACAGAACAAAAACGGGGCCTACTCAAAGTTTACTACTGTTACACTAAAAGTTAACTCAAAATTATACTTGTATACACAAAAAAATGGGCCAATTTAGTCCCAAGTAGTATTAAAACAGTACACTTACAAGTATACTTCTAGTACATTGATATTAGTATACTTGCTACATAAAATATACTTGAACTGTACTTAAGTTTACTTAAAGGCACAATTTGTAGATTTTTGCCACTAGAGTTCACCTATTCAAAACAAAGGCGTAGCTTGATGACGCCGAGATTGAGCGCAGAATCATGGGAGATGTCGTCTTTAACTCACAGCCGGTGGAAAAGAATCTGGACAGGATTCAGGCAGAAATCATGTTCATGGATGAGATTATTAACGTTTCTGTAGTGTGAAGCAGAGCAAAGCAGAGTGCTGTGGGAGCGGAACAGATTGAGAGTGACTCTTGAAGGACCAGCACCACATCCTCTTGTACCACTAAGAATTTATCTTCCAGAATCTGGCAGAAAGGTGTGGGAGTTCATTTTTAGTCCATCTCCTATCCTGAAAATGTGGTGCTGGTCCTTCAAGCCCTGGTCCTCTCAATCTGCCTGTCTATAAAGATTATAAAAAACAGTCTTCATGTATTTTACAACACTTCAGCTTGGGATTCTTATTAAGTGCGGGTCATTTTTTAGGATTCTTTACCTAACTCTGAGATCCTGACACCTTGCACTTCTGGAGACTCCAGGTAGGTTGCAGTTCTTATAAATGGTGGCGCTGGAGACTAAAGGGTTCCTGATGGTTTCACACTTGATTCTTCACCTTAATTCTTTTGCAGTTAACATGTGTCTTTTCTTCTCCACCTGTTTTTTGTCTGACCCTGTTGAAAATATGATCAGAAAATAAACTTGCCTAATAATTCTGCACATGGTGTAGACTTTGTAAACAAAAATGTATATATTTTTTTCTTGTAAAAAAAATCATTTAAAAAAAACAAAACATTATAGCATATTCAGTTCTTAGTGTACTGGTTTATTCTTAATTACAAACATGTCCTTGAACAAATTTCCTGTTTTCATAATTCAACTAGACATTTGCGTACAAAAGATTACAGAACAAAACATTTGTAAGGATAGATATGATAGTAAGTTTAAATTGTTTCTTTCAGTTTCTTTCTTAACTACCCCACTTTTCCAGTAGACATATTTGTGGGTGGGGACTCATGTAAGGGTTTAAATAGATCTCTGGTTTTCAAGCAGAATTCAGATCACTTTCACTTCTTTGAAGAGGTGCCGTTACATTGGACAAAACGCTTTGGTAAGGAAAAAACTATTTTATTTAATGAATCTTATATCAAATAAAATGTATTTTTACATGTTATTGTTATTATTTACTTGAGAACATACTGTATGTCCTAAAGAATTAATATTGCAGAATTTAAATACCAAACTGAGGTGTTCCAAGACACATTAGCACAACTTACTATACAACATCAGTTACATTGTATCTTAAATAAAAATCAACTCAAAGTTGGTAAAGTGCAGGATAAGTGTTCAAAAATAGAGAGTAGACTATTTGAAATGATTTCTACTGTTTCTCACAGTTGTAACATACATCACTACAAAACATCTCCAACAATGAACAACTGGGGGATGAATCCGGGGATGTATCCGGGGATGTGTCCGGGAATGAATGGCCAGTTAGTGCCTGTTGGGTTAGTAAATTAATCACAAGGGTATATTATATACCCTTATATTAATTAGAATATTATAATCACTTGGAATGGAAATCTCTAGAATAATGACAATGATCAACTTATCATAAAGATGTATCTTATATAATTATTTTTGTAATAAAAATGTTTTAAAGGTATGGAGGACAGCGTGTCTTAAATGATGATTCTGATGATGAAGACCTTCCAAATGGAGTGCCTGTTTCACAGGAAATGGTGTCTAAAACATTTTCTTAACAAACTAAGCATGTCAAACATTTTGTAATTCTATTTCTATTCTCAACATGTTTTTATGAAGATTTAAATTATGTATTGATATTTTTTTCCATCCATCTTTCAGATGAAAAATATAGTGGTTCCATCAAACTTTTTCCAAGGTGGTGCACCTTCCCTTCCAAGAAATGGCGTAGTGACTCGCTATTACCCTAATACAGGAAAAGGTGCTCGCAGACACAGAGTTGTCATGAAGGATGGCACAGTTTATTTTGCTGAAGAAACAAAATACAAATAATCTCATCAAGATCTGGCACACATCAATCATTCTGCAATTTAAATGAATTGTTGTTTAGACTTTACATTAATTTGTTTTCACCAGTATAATTATCAGTTCTATTTTATATAGAAAAGATCTTTCCCCCATCTCTACACAATCATGAATTAAAATTATGGAATTAAAATAATTATGTTTTATATGTAAACAATTTGCATTTTTCTGGTCTCTAATCAACTGAAATTATGAAATTAAAAGAATTTAATCAAGGGTTGTTGGGTTGCAATATTCTGTTTGTCCTTAATGATTTGTCAAGCTGAAAGTGAATAAATGTTCATCAAACACAGTTGTGTGTGTGTGTGTGTATGTTGATTATGGCTAATGTGTATTATATTCCATAGCATGGCACTAGCAATGCCAAGGTCATGGGTTCGATCCCAGGGATTGCACATACTCCGATACAAATGTATAGTATAATGCAATGTAAGTCGCTTTGGATAAAAGCGTCTGCCAAATGCATAAATGTAAATGTAAATGTAATATTCCTTCCCCTGATGAATGCGGTGCTGCACATTGTTATTTCTTTCAGTGAGCTTTACAGGAAACCACACAGAAATGCTTAGTGCCTTCATTAGTATAGTTGAGCATCGTTTTTCCTTATTTGAAATCATAATAATGTCAAGAAGCAAAAATAATAATAAGCTATACTCTACAGAATTAATATGTATAATGAGAATAATAATAACAAATAATAACATACACATGCTTAGAGAATTACTACTCATAATATTTATATCTATTTCTATATATATACACTACCGTTCAAAAGTTTGGGATCGTACGATTTTTTATGTTTTTAAAAAAAGTTTTGTCTGCTCACCAAGACTGCATTTATTTAATTAAAAATACAGTAAAAACAGTAATATTGTGAAATATTATTACAATTTAAAATAACTTTTCCACTTGAAAATATTTTAAAATATAATTTATTCTTGTGTTGGCAAAGTTGAATTTTCAGCATCGTTACTCCAGTCTTCAGTGTCACGTGATCCTTCAGAAATCATTCTAATAAGCTGATTTGCTGCTCAAGAAACATTTAATGTGTACAATTGTACAAAATATTTGAGTACAATATTTTTTTCAGGATTCTTTGATGAATAGAAAGTTCAAAAGAACAGCATTTATTTGAAATATAATCTCTTGTAACATTGTAAATGTCTTTNCCATCACAGGAATAAATTACTTTGTAAAATATATTCAAATAGAAAACAGTTATTTTAAATTGTAATAATATTTCAAAATATTCATGTTTTTACTGTATTTTTAATTAAATAAATGCAGTCTTGGTTAGCAGACGAAACTTCTTTTAAAAACATTAAAAATCGTACCGATCCCAAACTTTTGAACGGTAGTGTGTATATATATGTCAGGGATAGTAAATAAGTTTTGTAATAATCTGTCAGGCACTTTGTCCCTTTACCTATTACTTATACAATGCTTCTTGCACCTGTTGAATTAGTTGGACATCATTCTTGTTTTGTGATTTACTGAAGCTAGAGTCATTTCTTGACAGAATACATTCACTGCATATTTTTGATTCAGATTGAGTTCAATGTTGTTGTTTTTTATTCAACATATTTATATGACTACATAATCAAAACAGTTTGAACAGGTTACCAAATGCCATGTTAATTTAACAAGTGAACTTTCACTTTAACAAGTGAAGCATGTGCTTAAGAGCACATGATTTAATGATAAGGATGGGCTGTCAATTGATAAAAAAATGTTAATTACATAATTAATGAATCAGTTGAAAAACATATAAGTATTGGCTAAGAAAAGCACACAAAGATGACTAGAAAAGCATCAGTCTAAGCTTGGATAATTTTAGGATGAACATCAGTATATGGCTTACAATCCACACCAAAAGGGGCCATTGACGCAGGACATGTTCTTGTTATTATTACAAAGGAATGCACATAAAATGTATACAATGCAGTAGAGTCGCTTACAGAAAGAAGTATCTAATCTCATCTTTTTTGTGTGCATTTGACTGAATCCTGTTGATGTTATCTACACATTTGAAAAACAATGCAAACATTCTTTATGCTTTGCACTATTTCTTCCCCCCTCCTTTTTCTAGCCTGACAGTATTTGAAACTGTACTTTTATCACTTTATCTCTTTGTTGCATTCCTCATTTGTAAGTCACTTTGAATAAAAGCAGATGAATTTTTGGACTGTTGAATGTTCTTGGATTGATCAATAATTAATAGAATAATTTTAAATCTACATATTGCCTAATTTGTTGATCTGTAAAGAAATGGCCAAAATAATTTTAAGAAATTAAAATGTTGTTTTCCTATTTTTCCTACTAGTCATTGTCTTTTTTTAGTTTTTAGGGTTGGGTTTATGTTTGTCTGCATTTTTCCATAAAAGATAGACCATTTAAAATACTTATCATTAAGTGTCACTCATTCAGAATCCTGTGTGTCAACATTTTTCCAAATGTTGAATGAAACAAAAAATTCTGCCTATTTCAGTTTTGATGCTTAAGCCAACTTTTGCTGTGTGCTGCATGCTAAACTCAGAAAACACAGTGAAAATACACTGTAAATCAGTTAAATCTTTTTGTTGATTACCCACTGTTGATCATGCTAGTGCTTAATGATGCAAATGAAACAAAAACAGCACTTATATTCAGTAACCCTTAAGGATGATGTTGTGTATTTTCAGTCATTCTATTTCTTTTGTCAATAAACTGAAGTGAAACTCTCTTAAAGCACTTGAGAAAGCAGCATACATTAATCAAAATACTTTAAACTGTCTTTGAAATATTTCACCCTTTTTTTTTAAACTTCATTGCATACTTTTTAAATTCTTATAGTTTTATTTATTTTATTTTGAACAAAAAATAAACAATAAAATATATGAATACAT
The DNA here is from genome assembly GCA_003731715.1 of Anabarilius grahami. Taxonomy (NCBI): domain Eukaryota; kingdom Metazoa; phylum Chordata; class Actinopteri; order Cypriniformes; family Xenocyprididae; genus Anabarilius; species Anabarilius grahami. Next base: position 3,769,114 of record RJVU01051648.1, on the reverse strand, counting down.
TAAGGAAATTACAATATATTATAATCAATGATTACATATGTCTGAAAAGGAGCGGGATGAAGCAAAAGCATGTTATTTTTCCCACACCTTATACAACTCTAAATAGTTCCAGTATATATTGCAAATTTTGTATAAACTGTATAATTATATATTTATAGCAAGATAACAAATATACATTAAATTTAAACACCAACCAAATATTTTACATTTTACACCATATAACCCATCACCCTATAATTGCACATCTCAATGCAATAAGTATTATAACCCACACTCACAATCAACAACATGAATTTGAAGAAACTATTATCAAAAATAGACTGATTTCTATTTTGCTAAATCTGTGTACATGTTACCATTATATACTTTGGTCTTCATAAAGTACACAAAGCCATCCATCAGAGACATACCCTTGTGGGCAGCGCTCCAATATATAGCGCAACAGTGATTCGGTAGAGACCCTTGTTTGAGTTAGAGTTAGGGTACTTGATGTCGGACTCTGAATCAAGTCCAGACTCGAGTGCAATTATGAATGAATTTGACACACTCAGGTAAACTTGTACTCGAATTTGACATGGACTCTGACATTTTATACTTTTTCTGAGTACAGTTGAGTCAACATCATGTGTTACATGAAAGATAATAAATAAGTAACAACATAAAATTAAGATAACAAGATATTAATAAATGCCCCCCACTCAAAAGTACTTGGACTGGACACGGACCCAACAAGGTGTACTCGGACTCAACACTAGTTTGTGGTCCTTAAACCATTGTTTTCTCCTCTCCTATAAAAGCTTCCTGTCCTATAAAGGCATAAATACCAAAATATATATAACTTTAAAAGGGCATGGAACCATGTGTCCATTTTTGTAACATCTTCATACATGGATATGGATTGACATTCTTTTAAAAATGTACACTCTAAAAAATGCTTGGTTAAAAACGACCCAAGTTGGGTTGAAAATGGACAAACCCAGCGATTGGGTTGTTTTTACCCAGTAGTTGGGTTAAATGTTTGCCCAACCTGCTGGGTAGTTTTATTTAACCCTACAATTGTTTACAAATTACTATAGGTCTGGCTTAAAATGAACCCAAAATAGGTTGGATATTAAAAATCAGACTCATAATTACTAGAGGCAACAATAATAATCAAAAAGATGAGCATTTATTAATAAGCAATTTAATAAATGTTTATTGTTTAAATATTATTCAAAAAAAGTATTAATAAATGTTTGTTTATTAAACATATTATTAAATGTTAATTTCCAACATATTTTGGGTTCATTTTAAGCAAGAAATACAGTAATTTTTAAACAATATTTGGGTTAAATAAAACTACCCAGCAGGTTGGGCAAACATTTAACCCAGCCACTGGGTTAAAACAACCCAATAGCATTTTTTAGAGTGTAGAATCGTTTAAAGGGAACAAGCTTAATAGTTGCTTTTTTAGAGTTATTTTTGGCTGCCTCAGTACTATTCCTGTAATTTGTTCCAGTTTGTTGGTGGGGATTTTGTTTCTTGGTGCTTATAGATCTCTGGTGCTTTAGTAAAATCACTTTCACTATTTGGAGCGGTGTTTGAACACTGGACAAAGACTTTGGTAAGGAAATATAGAATTTAATGTAATGGACCTTATATAAAATGTATGTTTTTGATACATATTTATAAAAACACTGTATTTAATATGTCTATAAAATGAATATATATTTTAAGTCTTGTGTTTATTTGGTGTTTAATCAGAAAATCATTATAATAGGCATCTAACTTATTTCCTAAACAATCACTTAATTATTGCAGAACTTAAGTACCTAAATGACTTTATCCAGCTTATTCAAAACACATTTGCAACAACTTACACAATTACACTGCATTCTGTTTTTTCTGTAGATAAAGTGCAGGAAAAGTGTTGAAAGATTCTATTTTATTCTAATTAAATTATTTCTACTGTTTCTCAGCTGTGACATATGCTTAACAGACCTCTACAAATTATCTCTAACAATGAACTTTAACCCCTGGGGGATGATGAGTCCGATGCCTTTTGGGTTAGTATGTATCAGTGGGAGTTAGTATTTGAAATTGAATCTCTTTGGAAAGTTTTATTAACTGTCTCAAAAATGTAATACAGTCTTTAAAATAATTACGATAAACATGACTCAATTTTAAATTAAAGGTATGGAGGACAGCCATTTTTCTGTGGGATGCCTGGTCCACAGGTAATGTCTGATATATTTTGAAATGTTAACAATAAAAACCCTTGTGTTAATATTCTGAAAATGAGACATGATACATTTATTGCACTATCACAACAACCCAGCAATACCATATGTTTAAGTAGTTATAACTAACCACCTTGTTTTCATCTTTCAGATGATGAACATGATGTTTCCATCAAACCAGTTCCAGGGTGGCATGCCTCCCTATCCAATGAATGGCAAGATGACTTACTATTTACCGGATACAGGACGTGGAGGTCGCAAACGAACAATAGCCTGGCAGAATGGCAGCATTTTCTATGTTGAAGAAACAAAATATAAATAATCTCATTACAAACCGAGACACATCAGCCAATCATTCAGAGATTTGGATGAATTATTGCTTAATCTTGATGCTTGTTGATTCTTTCACTCTACCTTCTATGTACTTTACATTAAGATTGATTATCATTGATTATATAATTAATTATTAGATTACCATTATTCTGATTTATATAATTATGTAATAATCTGTTTTTTTTTTTGTTTTTTTTATAACATTCATCAACTGAAATTATGAAATTAAAATAATTTTAAGAATTTGCTGGGTTGCTGTGCTAAATGCTGTTTGTCTTAAATGATTTAGCTTATTTAATAATCAGAGGTGATAATGAATAAATGCTCATCCAACACATTTGTGTGTATCCATTTGACCAATGTAGCAGTGACATATGAAATGAAGATAATTTACACAAATAATGTGTACTAAGAATAAGAAGAAATAACATTTAGATACACAAAACTACATTATAACTGTAGCAACATAACATAGCTACCATCTTGAATCTTCTTGAAGGTCATAAGAGAACAGTGTATGTATGCTTACAATTTTTGCTAAATATATTTTATTTTAAAAATATGCACATAATCAATCTTATTCGTATGTCTAATATGTAGAAAATACAAAACATTTCTTTGTCTTGTCACATTCAGTTATGCATGAAAAATGTACATGCCACCATGTTTTCAGTTCAAAATGGCAAGACGTGATAAAGTTCAGCAGTTTGCAGTATTACATGTTTAGCTACTTACATCTTAACACACACTATTTTTCACCATTAAAAAAGCAGCAAAAAAGCATTGCGTTTGAATTTGCATTTGTCTTCTGTGAACAGTAAAACCGGCCTTCTTTGCTTTGATTGGCCATCTCAATAATTCTGACATTGAGACGTGAAATAAGTAGTGCAATAATGGAGTAACGATAACTTGGCAGCATTTTCATAAGAATTTATATAATATGAATATGAAGTCATATTCTGATTTTAAACCCCACTAAAGTTTGCTAAGATGTTTAGTACCACAAAAACCATTTGATAATTAGTAAGAATAAGTTAATATTTTCCTAAGTGTGCTAAATTCATTCAGTCAATGTCAGTCATTTTTGAAGAGCAAGCAGAGGGTCATGGTCAAACCTTTAAGAAAGCTCACCACTGCCCCTATTGGCGCCTGGGTTTATTACAATATTCTTAGATCAAATGTGCTCCTAATTCATAATAATGTCAGACTGAGCTCTAACCTGTTTTAGGTAGGCCTATATCTTACTTGTGTCACATTAGAAATCTCACTTTTACTGGTGTAATACTTTATTAGTGTTTCTCTACTTTAACTTAAGTAGGGTTTGTACACACTCTAAAAAATGCTGGGTTAAAAACAACCCAAGTTGGGTTGAAAATGGACAAACCCAGCGATTGGGTTGTTTTAACCCAGCGGCTGGGTTAAATGTTTGCCCAACCTGCTGGGTAGTTTTATTTAACCCAAATATTGTTTAAAAATTACTGTATTTCTTGCTTAAAATGAACCCAAAATATGTTGGAAATTAACATTTTATTAATGTGTTTAATAAACAAACATTTATTAATACTTTTTTTGAATAATATTTAAACAATAAACATTTATTAAATTGCTTATTAATAAATGCTCATCTTTTTGATTATTATTGTTGCCTCTAGTAATTATGAGTCTGATTTTTAATTTCCAACCTATTTTGGGTTCATTTTAAGCCAGACATATAGTAATTTGTAAACAATTGTTGGTTTAAATAAAACTGCCCAGCAGGTTGGGCAAACATTTAACCCAACTGCTGGGTCAAAACAACCCAATCGCTGGGTTTGTCCATTTTCAACCCAACTTGGGTTGTTTTTAACCCAGCATTTTTTAGAGTGTACAGTCCACCACAAATAAACATCTCATAATTATTTTTCTTGCCATTGCGGGATGTAGGCTAATGTTGTATTGTCTGTGGTTGTACGTTATAATGAAGACAACTCAGTCTGAATACATTTCCTATCATGTAGGCTTATGAAAAACGTCTTGGGTTACGAGTGTAACCCTTGTTCCCTGAGTAAGGGAACGAGACGCTACGTCAGTTGACGTGATGGGAATCCTCTGCATTTTTGCGTTCGTGAAGCACCACTGTATCCAACCAATGAGAGAGAACGTGACGTCATAGGCGGGCGACGTCGCGGACTATAAAGCACGCCCGGAAACAGAGAACACTAGCTTCTGTGATATGTCTGAAGGAAGCGCTCCAGGCATGCAGGAGGTACGGCAACGCGACGTAGCGTCTTGTTCCCTTACTCAGGGAACAAGGGTTACACTCGTAACCCAAGACGTTCCCTTTCGTGGGAACTATAGACGCTACGTCAGTTGACGTGATGGGAACGCTGTCCCAACTATGCCGTGCCTCCGAGTTTTTTTATCTTGTAGCACCAAAGTACTACTCACATTTAGGTCATAAAATCTGATAAAAGTGTGCTGGGATGACCATCCGGCAGCGCCACAAATATCAGCCAGGGAAACCCCTGACCTAAAAGCTGTTGATGCCGCCATACCTCTTGTTGAGAGGCTTTTTCCACATGACCAGAGCACGAAGGCATCGCCGCGTGACTTTGATCATGCGAAAAGGATTTCCCCTCGGGGAAAACCCCTTGGTCCTGAGCCACCACTGTAAGGGTCTCATGTGCAGAAGGCCAAAAGTAATAACGTTGGACGCAGCTGCCATCAGACCCAACAGTCTCTGAAACTGTTTTACAGTGAGTGACTGACCTAACATCACCCCTTTCACGGCCCCGAGAATGGAATCCACACGAGCAGGGGACAATTGCGCTTGCATCGTGGTGGAATCCCAGATTACACCTAGGTAGTTTGCAACCTGCCTCGGGACCAGCACACTCTTTTTGGCATTGAGCCTCAACCCAAGCCTTTTCATGTGCGACAGAACCACATCTCGATGTAGAACTGCCAGACGTTCCGTTTGAGCTAATATCAACCAATCGTCGATATAGTTCAGTACACGGATGCCCCGGAGTCTCAGCGGAGCCAAGGCTGCATCCATGCACTTCGTGAACGTGCGGGGTGACAGTGATAGGCCGAAGGGAAGAACCTTGTATTGGTATGCTTCGCCCCCGAAAGCAAACCTGAGGAACTTCCTGTGAGAAGGATGGATGGATATGTGAAAATACGCGTCCTTCAGATCTATCGCCACAAACCAGTCCTCGGATCTGATCTGTGGAATAATCTGTCTGAGTGTAAGCATCTTGAACTTCAACTTCTTTACAGATCGATTTAGTATGCGTAAATCTAGAATCGGACGCAACCCTCCATCCTTCTTTGGAACAATGAAGTAGCGGCTGTAAAAGCCCGACATTTTGCTGGGAGGAGAAACCCTTTCTATAGCTCCTTTTTGCAAAAGCGTCGTAACTTCTTGTTCCATAACCAGAGACTGCTCTGGAGCAACCACAGTGTGAATCACTCCACTGAACTTGGGGGGAAGAGAACCGAACTGAATTCTGTACCCCTGTTCTACTATGAGCAGCACCCATTTCGAAACATTCGGAAGACATTTCCACTCCTCTGAATGATCTACTAAGGGTACCAGCCTCTCGAGACTGGTCTCTGGTGTTTTTTGAGCACTTGGCTCGTTTATCTGACGCGGCGCACCGGCAGATAAACGAATCACGTGCTGGCCGACCCTCCTCGGAGGATCGACGGGGACTGCTGCGTCCTGTCGCACTTTGAGTGGCAGGGTTGGCAGAACAGCCCCCTGAGGGCACCGAAGGGGAACGATAGAAATTAATCGTCGAACCCCTTCGGAGGGGACTGCCCTCAGAAACCCTGACCCACGACCGTCAGGATTTCTTTTGGGAAGCCTTCCGGGAAATAATGACGGTCCTCAGATCCGTCCTACCCCCAGAAGGCTTCGGCTGTGCAGCACGCTCCGGTCCCCAAGCTTTCCGCGGGGGAGCACGGGCGGCCACACTAGCCTTTTGTTGGGGTCTGTGCCCCGAGGAGCCGGCTGTCGGCTGAGGCTGCCCCCGCCCGGCAGCCTCAGGGGGATGAGATTTTCGGGGGAGGAATCTTTGGAACGCCGCTTTCTGTTTTTTCGCCTCCTCGAACCTGTCGACGACAGTATTTACTGCGTCGCCGAACAGGCCCTCGGAGGAAAGCGGCGCATCCATAAGGACAAACTTATCTTTGTCCCTAATGTCTGCCAAGTTGAGCCACAGGTGTCTCTCCGTGCCCACCAGTGCTGCCATAGAGCGGCCTACTGACTTGGCCGTCTCCTTGGTGGCACGGAGAGCTAAATCTGTGGCTCTCCTCAGCTCCTGTATGGTCTCAAAGGTGACCTCCCCACTCTCATCAATCTCCCCCAGCAGATCAGCTTGGTATGCCTGCAGTATACTCATAGTGTGCAGACATGCCGCAGCCTGACCCGCTGCCGAGTAAGCCTTGCCCACCAGATTTGATGTTTGTTTTAACGGTCTGGTGGGCAATGTCGGGGCTTTCAGGGACGATGCAGACTCGGGCGAGAGATAGCTCGCAAGCGTCTCTTCAACCCGAGGCATCGCCCCATAACCGTGTTGCTTCAGCCCATTAATATTGCTGTACATGGATGTCTGTGGGCTGAAGACACGGTACTGCACGGGTCTATTCCACGACCTCGACACCTCGGTGTGGAGGTCGGGAAAGAACGGCAGTCCCCGACGCTGAGGCAGTGACCTTGCTGGGAGGAAGCGTTCGTCTAGTTTGCTTTTTATTTTTGGAACGCTTTCCTCCACGGGCCAGCTTATATTTAGTTTTTCTACTGCCCGGGCCATTACCTCAGCAAGCTCCTCATGGGCTGGAGATGAGGATGACGGTCCCTCATCTCCACCCTCGATACCTTCAATATCAACCTCCTCGGAGGAAGATACATTCAGTATCGGTGCCTCTCTTCGGGGGGAAGAAACCGCAGCGCGTGCTTCCGCCACCAAAGGAGAGACACTGGATCTAGCAGGTAAGGGGAGCGATAAGGCAAAGCCCGTCTCTCCCCCCTCTGTTAGATCCATTTGTGAACCCCACGAGTGCAGTCTACGCTGTGCCTCGGCAGCAGCGGGACCAGACCCGCGGGGAACACTCGCCGCGGCGCCCTCCTCGAAGAGCGCCCGGCGTGAGCGAAGTGCCCTGAGAGTGAGCCTCTCACAGTGCACACAGACAGCCCCCTCGAGAGCTGCCTGTGCGTGCTCAACCCCCAGGCACTTCACACACATCTCATGTGTGTCCCCTGCCACGATGAATCGCGGACAGGGAGGCACACACTTAGTGAAACGTTCCGTCATTTTTTGTGTTTTTGTGCTTTGCAAGACAAACAACAGTAAATAAGACAGACAAGATACAGGTAGCGCTTACTGAAGACAACAGAAGCTAGCGTTCTCTGTTTCCGGGCGTGCTTTATAGTCCGCGACGTCGCCCGCCTATGATGTCACGTTCTCTCTCATTGGTTGGATACAGTGGTGCTTCACGAATGCAAAAATGCAGAGGATTCCCATCACGTCAACTGACGTAGCGTCTATAGTTCCCACGAAAGGGAACGAGTCAGCCAGGACCTTCTCAGATCTTTACTGCTGACACACTGATAAACAGTCTTTGCTGCCATCTAATGGCCTTATTATGTAAGTCGAAATCACAATCACTAACTGACAACGTTAGTCAATACCAAACATTATTGAACAATAATATTTAAATGAACAATAATAGCCATTATAAAAGAAGTTTGTACAATAGGAAACAAACAAGCAAAACAGTTAAAGGGTTAGTTCACCCAAAAATTAAAAATCTGTCATTAATTACTCAACCTCATGTCGTTCCACACCTGTAAGACCTTCGCTCATCTTCAGAACAAGATATTTTTCATGAAATCCGAGAGGTATATGACTCGTCCATAGACAGCAATATAATCAACACTTTCAAGGTCCAGAAAGGTACTAAAGACATTGTTAAAATAGTCTGTGTGACTATACAGTGGTTCAACCTTAATTATATGAACTGACAAGAACACTTTTTGTGTGCAAAAACAAAACAAAAATAATGCCTTTATTCAACACTCTCTTCTCTTTCCTGTCATTCCCATGTCAAGAATAAAGGGGTGGTTCAATGCGATTTCACTTTTTTAACTTTAGTTAGTGTATAATGTTGCTGCTTGAGCATAAACAGTATCTGCAAAGTTACAGCGCTGAAAGTTCAGTGCAAACAGAGATATTGTCTTTTAAAGTTATGGCGTTTCAATGCCTACAAAAATGACCGGTTTGGACTACAACAAGCTTCTTCCCGGGTTGGTGACGTCGTAAACCCTGCAAAACACGCCACCGGGAACACGCAACAAAGTGGGCGAGGCCATGTGGCGCAGAATGTGGAAGCGGAAGAGTTGTGTACACCAGCTGTATTAAAGCTTTAAAGGAGCCGTATGTAGGATTGTGGCCTAAACTGGTACTGCAATCACTATAAAAATACTGTAGAGCGGTGTATCCCCTCCCCCTACCCCCTGACTCGAGGTTGCCAGATGAGCTGCAGGATTCAGCAGAAACGTTTTCAGCCGTCTCCATCTTTCAAAAGCATCTCCAATACAAATTCAGTTTTTATTTCGGACTTTGTCACGACGAATTTCTGAATTATAACGAGGTCTTTTTGATTTAGTAACATTAGACATTTTAATCCGACTGGAGTTAGGGTAGGTTACAGCAAAGCTGGCAACACGGATCCCGAAACACTACTGACTTCGTGATTGGTAGATAGGTGGAGGGAGGCGCGTCAGGCCAAAACACAAAATGACAACATCAACATCAACATCAGTTGAGGGCTGCAAGCCCACTTTTTAAATGACAATATCCTGGCCGGACTACTTTTGTCAGTGATATAAGTATTTGAAATGAATATGATTTCTTAATGTCTAGTGACACATCAGGGCCATTTTATGATTAATTGAAATAGATTACTTACATGCAGCTCCTTTAATCAGGATAAAACCATATATTGAAAGCTAACAAACAGCAGTAACAGCATCTAAACACTTTGACACAAATAAAAAAAAAGAAATACCATTCATAAACATCCTTTAAAAGCCGCGATTGCAGAGGTTCTGCTTGAGCCTCTTCATCTGGGTCTGATTTGGTCTCAGTTTGATACAGCAACATAAACGCCATTATTTACATTTCCACTGAAGCACGTAACAATGAATGGTAAGGGGCGTGGCACTTCCGGACGCTTCAGTGAATCACAATACACTGGGCCATCTAACCAATCTGAGCACATTGCGTATTTCGGAGGGAGTGGTATCTTAGCAGGAAGTCAAACGAGCCGTTCATATGACAGTGGAAACAGAGGTGTAGAATAAAGGTAAAATATATGAAAAATACAGCTTTTTCAAAAAAACGAAGCATTAAGACATGTTAAACTGTGCCCCAAAAACACAATCAAGCCTAGAAAAAAAACATTGAACCACCCCTATAATTTGTGTTCCGATGATGAACAAAGGTCTTACATGTGTCGAATGAAATGAGGGTGAGTAATTAATGACAGAATTTTCATTTTTTGGTGAACTAATTGAAGACAAAACTACAAAAGTACAGGATTTATGATTAGATTTTATAAAAATCTAAAGTTATGAAATTTAACTTTGCCCTTAGCCTAAAGCCCTTAACGATTTCATCTGGAGCAAGTAACAGATTAATAAGGCAAAAGAATTTTGCAGGGCAGGATTAAAAGCTAGGTGGGGCTGAAATGCCCGGGGCTCGAGTATGGAGTTGCCCATGATTAGCCGAGGGAAGGATTGACAGTCCATCGGGAGCGCCTGAACTTTTCCTGGTGAACATTTTGCCAAAATCCCACTACGTCCCCACTAGGGGTGTGACGAGATCTCGCGAGACTAAAATGTGACGAGATTTCCCGTCGAGGCGAAAAGTAGTCTCTTGATGTTAGGATGATTAGGAAAGAATATGCCACCGCTACGTTTACATTACGCGTCCACTGTCGTTTTGCTTTGTATTTAAATAAAAAAACATTTAATTCAGTTGGATAACGGTCGCCGCCGCTCCATATTCACAGAGTTACGCGCGATCACGAAAGTGAAAGTAAACGCGAGCGCGCATTCAAACGCGATTTCAATACCCCGCATTTTTAGAGCGGCTCCCTGATGAATACAGATACCTCTCATTATGAAAGCTATTTTATGGTGGGCAGTGTAGTTGTAAGCATCTCTTAGCTCTGTATCAAAGAAAAATTTGGTCTTATTTGCACTTTGAATATTGAGAGTGTGCGATAATGGTTGCGCTTATTGTAAAGTGTTAACATAAAAATGAATAACAGTTTTCTCTTAATCTTATTAAGCACAAACAGTCAGGTTTCATTTGTTAACATTAGTTAATGCACTGTGAACTAACAATGAATGAATATTTTTATTAACTAACATAAACAAAGATTAATAAATACTGTAGCAAATATATTGCTCATTGTTAGTTGATGTTGGTTAATACATTAATATTAATAAACGAGACCTTATTGTAAAGTGTTACCATTTTTATTTATACTGTTTTATTTCTATGATCAGTTTGTGGAAAGGAGTTCAGTTAGGAGGTCAAAAGTTGTAGAAGCTCATAAATCATGTACAGTAAGGTCTGAAGAGACTGAAATCATACAGAAGACAAGTCAGTCAGTTGAGTTTGTGGCAAAACCTTTTACAGTGCTTGAGTATTGTTGTCTTTCACTGCATATGATAATTCATACTCAGAAAGTAGAGCTGAAATGACATTCATTACAAGATGATTAGTTCAAACATTTCAAATACACCTGCAGAATATTTTTTCTAGTCATGTATTTCGCCATCTTGTCTCGTCTCGTGAACTCAATCTCGAGTCTCATCTCGGCTCGTGAGATACCTGTCTCGTCACACCCCTAGTCTCCACATATTAAGCTCTGTTATTTACTGGGGTGCAGCGAGTGAAACAAACACCAAAAATCTAAGTGATTAAACGGCGCTACCTGATATAAGCCGCGCGCGCATCAGTCGCAGTGAGACAGCAGCTGGACCGTCTCACTATTGAAGTGATAACCAGGTCCAGCGCCAGTCGCTTTGATCCATTTGAATTCGATACAACCGCAACTTCATATATGAACATACATTAACAGCAGTGTAGCGAAACTATAGCTGAACACAGCACCACCCTATAAAAATGTACCAAACACTTACTAGCACTGTAGAAATGTTGCATTATGGTATCTATTATTAATCGTATTAGCTTTATATTAAATATTAGGTAAAGGGCAATAGCCTAAGTCACTTGAGGTTGTTTTTCATGTATTTAAGTTTTTTTTTTTTATGTTGAAATGTATTCTGTTCTCATTGTTTCTGTGCTCCATTCCTTTGTTTGGTTTCTGTTTCTTCTTGTTGTCGTATTAGTATTAGGCACACCTGTCTTTAATTACCATTGATTTCTCTGAGTATATAAGCTTGTGCTTAGTTGTTCTTTGCTAGTCGCTAGTCGCTAGTCGGTGTATTGTGGTGGAAAATTCCTAGATGTTACTGTCTATTCATGTGGAGTCTTGGGATTAAAAGTGGATCAAGTGGAATCTTTACACCCCCAGAACTGTGATACTTTTGCATCTTTTTTAAAAAGCTTGATGCTGGTCTTTAGTGATGGCAAGATGAAGCCTCATGAAGCATTGAAGCTTTTCAGCCAAGTGGTTCACAAAAGGGTTTATTTCTCAAGGCTTCATTTGCTCACAAAACCACCTGGTGGTCAAGTGTGTATACAAGCAGATACATTAGGCTACAGATGACCTGATGTGATCTGTGATACACTGTATTTTGCGCCAGTTAAGGCTTAGAAATAACAGTGAAGAAAAAATCAATTTCCACATAGACTAATCTATTTATATGAATATAATGATTGTATATAACATAACTGTGTAATAAACATATTGGCTTTAAATGAATGGGACTATTAAATGTGTTTAAATAAATTATTTGGTCATAATAGGCAGGAGGGACGATATTATTATTCTAAAACCACAAATTTTGAGGGGATCCCATGGGTCACTTATATATCTGTCAAAATGTCGCGCCAAGATTCGAACCGCATCCTGAACCAGTCAGGTGGAAGCGAGGCTTTGAACGTCATCAATTACGTCATTGGTCTAAAGCGATACGAGCCTTCACTGAAAGCTTCCGGGATTTCTCGACACACACTCCGAAGCCTCGGCACAGAACGTAACATCACTACTGCTCGCTATTCGCTGCCATTATATGGACGAGCGTGAGCAAGACATTTTTTTTTAATTCTCCTTTTGTGGTCCATAAAGGAAAGAAGGCATATGACATTAGAACATTACCAAAATTTCCGACCAGAGCGTACTTCTCCCATCTCCTTTGATTTCCTATCATGAATACACTTCCCATAACCGTTTGCCTGGACTCATTATGCTTCATTACTTTCAGCTGTGTCTCGTTACCTTGGTAACTCTGTCTTTATAAGCTCTGTGTTTTCTGTCTTTCCTTGCAAAGTCTTGCCAGTTTCACACTGCATTTCTGAGCACTTGCTCTTGTTTCCCTTGATCTCCTGCCTGTTTCCCTTGATCTCCTGCCCATTTCCCTGTTTCACTGTGTCTTGGACTTTGTCATTGTTTGTATTGTTTGCCTTGGTTTTGACCCTCTGCCTGTTACATGGATTATGATTTTTGGATTGCCTAAATAAAACTGCATTTGGATCTTCAACTAGTTTTCCAGAGCAGTTTGTGACAATAACTCATTTATGACTTCATTTTCATTTTAGGGTGTTCTATCCCTTTAATATACTTGAATAAAATTTAACTTGAATGACAGATAAGATTTTTACTGTAAGAAGCCCAGGAGCATATTCTTGTATGTTATCACATGCCTTAATCATTTACAATATACTAAGATGAAACTCAGTTTGCCATATTGTCAAATTACCTATATTTGTAATTGCCTTAAGTTTCTCTTTCATGTATTACGTCTCTCTTTCTATCTTGACTGCCTTCTGAACATTCCTGGGGACATATGGGCGGAGATTTCGTCATGTGATACTTACATAAATCTCTGTGGAAAACAAGTAGTGTCACTTTGGCTTCACAACATTGAAGAGGAGCATTACCAAATAAAATGGTAAGGAACAAGCAAACGACATTTATATGAAACAATTTATTTATGTATTCATTCTTTGCTGTTGTGTAAAATAAATTTGTGTAGAATATTCTAATGACAATTCCGTTTCAATTAAATAAATAAAAGGGTTATAAATGTAAGGTCATTAGTTAAACATTAGTTAATGTAACATGAACTAACCATGAGCAATACATTTGTTTCTGTATTTACTATAATCTTCGTTAATGTTAGTTGATAAAAAATACAGTTGTTCATTGTTTGTTCATGTTAGTACACAGTGCAAGAACTAATGTTATCAAGATTTTAATAATGTATTAGTAAATGTTAAAATTAAAATGAACAATGTTTAATAAATGCTGTATAAGTGCAGTTCATTATTAGTTCATGTTAACTAATGAACCTTATTGTAAAGTGTTACCAATTAAATTATTGTTAGTATAATGTTTTGATAATCTAAAATAAAGTTAGATAAATAGCAAAAAGAAATACTACATGAAAATATGTGACAAAAGGCATATTCTTCTCATCACACCACTATAGGCTACAACATCCTGTAAGAACTGCGGGTTGATGAAAAACTACAATGGAACATTACCGTATGCATTTATTTCATATGAGTTATGGCTTTTTAATGTGCATAGGAAGATTTGTTTTTACCTGTGAAAATATTTGTCTAAATGCTCTAACATACTCAAGCCGCATCAATATTTCTTACACGACTCATTTTTAAACTTAAGGTATAGATGTAAGTGTGAACCTGAGGAACAGCCCAACCTTTTTTCTCTGGTAAGAGTGTCGAACAAATTCCAAAATATTCCTTTACAAGCAATGATGTCTTTTTTTCCCCCTTCTTTTTTAAAGATTTCTTTCTAGGACACAGTGTTTACTGTATACCAAATAACCAAAAGGTTTAGTCAACATGTAGAAAAACATTGATTTTATATTTTCTCTTAAATGCAGGCATTGCTTCAGTCAAACAGTAACATCCAGACGTCTATGGTTGTACCAACAAACGGGGCAATAACTTGACATCACAACAACATCGAGCAAGGTGTTCAAACATATCAACGTGTAGTCATGAAGAACGGCCGGGCTGTTGAAACTGAAGAAATCAGGTTTTATTCAACCGATTGAAGGCTGATTTAAGTCACCACATCAATGTAATGATTCATGTAATGAAATTCTAAGTGCTTGTGAGGGTTTAGATGTTATATGCGCTGTGTATTCTCAGGGATTTCTTTTGTCAATAAACTGAGTTGGAAATCTATAATGTGTTGACATGTTGCCATTATAACTTAATTGAACTTTCAGAAAGCAGAGCAGTTGCCTGATAGTCAAGAAAACTGATCTCAAGGCTTCGAGAAAGACTGAACAGAAAGCAAGAGATCCAGGGTCAGTTGCTTCAATGCCATTCACAAATCCTCTGCCGTGGCCTCATGGGATAAAAAAGTGTTAGGTCATCCGGGTACTTTTTGCCTACTCTTTTTGAGTACTGTGAATTTGGACATACTATTTTTGTCATATGCTGTTTTTTACTGTGTTTTACTATATATAGGGAATTATGCGATTTCGGATGCAACCTGTATGTCCAGAGATTTCGGATTTTGGAGATAGAGATTATGCACCTCCATTTTTCTTGCATCCGTTTTGAAAGCCTCGTCACATACGTGTTTATGCCTACCGACCCATGCAGATAGGTTGTTTATGTCTGGAAACACAAATCTTATTTGATCACTTGCAGTTAATTGCCTACAGTCTGAGCATAGCCACAGAACATAAGAACTGTGTGAGGGATATTAATCTGAGTATTAACTAAGTCAAATATGTTATATTGTTTACTGATGTAAATGCATCTGACTGAACTAATAGTGTTTTTACCATATTATATTTACTGGTTAACTAAATCAAAAGCAAAAGTAAAATAGTATGTGTATTGAGACTTTGAACTCAGATTAACATCATGACGGTGAAAAGGTTCCTGGAAAGACGATAACAAAATCATGTTTACTGTAATGCCTGTTTGACATGAAAGAAGTGAATAACCAGAATGATACTTGCATTATTTAGCTTCAGGTTACATTATATATTTCTCAGTGATATTTCAGTCTCATTTATACTCCTGACATCAACATCATCATCATCATCATAAAATCTATAAATATATTTATGGAAATATTAAGAATTAGCTACATCATTTTGTTGTGAGTGTAAATAATTTGTTGTGATGCCATAGGAAAATGATTGAATGAGTGAATTTTTCATGATTTAATGATACAGGAGGCATGGTATGTTTGAGCGCATGCTTTCAAGAGTCAGCTATCTAACAGTCATTTTTTAATATCAGCAAAATATCAACAACAACAACACAATGACTACTGCCTAATATTCATATCATGAGCATTTTTAATGGTGCTCTCAGATTACAGTGTCACAATATTGACAAAATACTTGCATGAAATTGTGTCTGCCATTGCCTATGACCTAAATGAAAAAATATTTCATTGTAAAACAGCTGAGGAGACTGTTTTGCCTTGTCAAGTTCATGGCATGATTTTGTCATTCTTGTACTGCATCTCTTTGAGTTTCCCTTTTGGCTGCATCAAAAACATTGCCACTGACAGATGGGTGGAGATATTATTTGAGACTTACATAGATCTGTGTGGGACACAAATAAAGTCAGTTTGCATTTAGGAATTTGAAGAAAAGCATTAAATGATTCAGAATTAAAGTTTACTGATAATTTACTGACCTCCATGTCATCCAAGATGTTTATGTCTTTCTTTTTTCAGTCGAAAAGAAATTAAGGTTTTTGAGGAAAACATTCCAGGATTTTTCTCCATATAGTGGACTTCAACAGTTACCAACGGGTTGAAGGTCCAAATGTCAGTTTCAGTGCAGCTTCAAAGAGCTCTACATGATCCCAGATGAGGAATAAGGGTCTTATCTAGCGAAACGATCTGTCATTTTCTAAAAAAAAATAAAATAAAAATAGTGTACTTTTTAACCACAAATGCTCGTCTTGCACTGCTCCGTGATGTGCCACGCATTACGTAATCACGTTATAAAGATCATGCGTGTCGTAGCTGGAAGTACCGATCCAGTGTCTACAAAGCGAATATGTAAAGACTAAGTCAAATGGCCTTTACAATACAAAAGAAAATAAAAAAATGTAAAAGAATGACGTCGGATCATTTTGAAGTTGGAGGAGAAAATGAGATAGAGTTTTTCACCCTACCGCGGTACTTTCGCCTATGTCACACGTGACCTTTCCAAAGTGATTACGTAATGCATGGCACATTACAGAGCTTTTTTTACCTGAAAACGGCTGTAGAATTTTAAAAAAATGGTTCTTATCATTTTTGAATCTCTGCATATTTAAAAAAAAACACCCATATTCAAAAAACATAGTTGGAGATACAAGAGACCTTGAGCATTTGTTTAAAACATCAAGGGCCTTATTTTAAAGATCTAAGCAAGCACACGGCGCAAGTGCACTAAGGGCGTGTTTGAATCCTCTTTTTCAAGTTTAACGATTGGAAAAATGGTTGGCGCGCTAGGCGCATGGTCTAAAAGGGTTGTCACTATTCTCTTAATGTGAGTAATGGGTGTGTTTTGGGCTTAATGTGTAATAAACCAATCAGAGTCTAATCTCCCATTCCATTTAAAAGCCAGTTGCGCTTACGCCATGGCGGATTTGCTATTTAGATGGCGGAATTTTCAGTCGGTTTTTAGTGACCTCAAAATAGCAAAACGCCAACAATGTGCCTGAACACACCTCATTTTCAGACCAGCACACCCATGGGCGAACAGATGGGTGCAAGTGCATTTGCTATTTAAACAATGTGGCACAGGACATGTAAATGATAACTGCGTCGGGCTGAAAAAATACTTGCGTCACGCCTGGTGCCACATTGCGCTGGGTGTATTATAGGGCCCTAATAGTCTAGGAAGAATAGATTTATTTGTATTTAATACACAGTTTACCAAAAAGTGCCCCAATTTTGCTGACTTCACCCCTATTGTCTGTGTGCATTTTAGTGAAGACAACTCCGAACGCATTTCCTATCATGTACGCCTATGAAAGACGGCCGAGCCAATCAGAGTAAGTATAGGGCGGAGCGACACGTGTAGCTCCACCACAGGTGCAGCCCCGCCACTTTCAGAAGGCTGCAGCCAGGTCCTTCTCAAGTCTTTAAATATGGCGTATTATTTGTATAAAATAAAATATATATTGAACAATAATATTTAAATGAACAATAATATCCATTTTGAAAGTATAAGAAGTTTATACAATAGGAAATAAACAAGCAAACACTTAAGTCAAAAGTAGTCAAAAGCAAGCAACTAGTTAAATTACATTGTTTAAGTTTGATAAAAAATAAATAAAGTTATGAAACCTAACTTTGTCCTTAGCATAATCAATTTAATCTAGAACAAGTAGATTAATAAGGCTAAAGATGTAAATGAATTACATCATGTTTAACCCCTATAGTTGTCATGGCTGGGAACTGCTCAGAGACTAGGTTTAGGAAGATCCATGTGCAGCTTTATTTGTAAGAACAACAGGTCAAAACATAATCCAAAGGGCAAGGCAAAACAGAAATCCAAATGACAGGCAAAGTCTCAAAACCACAAGAGATATGAAATAACAGAAAGTCATAAGAACAGTACTAGACAATACAAAACCTCGATCACAAACGCAGAAACAAACACAACTTAAATAGACAAACAAACAACACAAATGAGAACCAGCTGAGGGCAATAAACCCAGATGAGAACTGGGCAAGAGGACTCTGGGAAATAGAGTTCATGGCAAAGACACAGTGGAAGGGGAAGGAGTGCCTTCTGTGGACAGACAAGGAACTACAACTAGATACAGAGACACTGGGAAATAGAGTTCATAGCTATAGAGTTCATAGAGTTGATAGAAATAGAGTCACTGTGGAAGGGGAAGGAGCACCCTCTGTGGACAGCCAAGGCACAACAGCTAGATACTGTGACAATAGTAGCCTACATAAGCCAGCAATCTAAACAATTTTTCAAAAAGGTGCTATGTTTAGGCTACATATAAATAGCATATTTGAGGTCTAAACAACTACATTCTCACCAAAAAAAAAAAACTGCTAAAACTAAATTCCGTGAGACAATAACAGTAGTATTTTAAAATTATAGTGGGTTTGCTCTTCTTCATTGACACTCACTGTGAAAAAATGCTGCCTGTATAGATCCAGCAGAACTGTGAAACGAAAGACTTCTCAGACAATCAGATTCGAGGACCAGATGTAACTGTTGCAAAAAAATAAATAAATAAAAATAATAATTAATTAATTATCAAAACCATATTAAATACAATTCAGACATTCAAAAACAAAACATTCAAAAACTCAATTGGCTCCAGTAGTTGTTACCTACATTAATGTTAGGACAGGGTCTGTGTTTGATTTCAGCAGCTCGACTGTTTGTTTGCAGTCGAAAGCTTTGAAAGCATCTGAACTAGAGATATTTTAGGCTTCTTGTTAAGTGCATTGAAAAATTGTTCTTGCATCATGGAGTAAACAACCAACATGGCTTGAAAATGATCTTCAGTGAATAATTTTTGAATGAATGTTTTTAATGAATTGAATGAATTTCCTGTAGCTACTGTTTGTTTTGCCCTTTAAAGTTCTTTTACTTTCCGTTTCACTTTTAGAACCATTACTGAGGAACTGATGACTGCTAGTGGGTGGCGATTATCTGGTGATGTTTTTTTTTGTTGTTTTTTTTTGTCTTACTGTGCTGTTTTCAACACATTGTTTTAAAGACTTGACAGCTGCAGTGGTAAGTCACACCAACTGTACTATTATTTTATAGTAGGCCAATATTACATTTACATAAGAATTCAATTAAATGTCTTGATCCGTATGGAAATTGTTATCATGTGTCTATGATAGAATCAGGTGTCTGCAAACCACTAGAATTTAATTTATTGCTCATCAATTTTTGAGGTTCTATTATTGGTTATCATTGGCTATTACTGGCTCTTGATTGCTTACTGGTCATTTAAAATTCTGTAAAATACCACACAATTGTTCATTTTATTTCTTTTTGAGCCTTTAATCCAACATAATAGGTCTTTTTGGTCACACTTTAGTTTATGGTCCAGTTCTCACTATTAACTAACTACTAACTACGACTTTTCCCTCAATAAACTGCTAATTTACTGCTTATTAATAGTTAGTAAGGTAGTTGTTAAGTTTAGGTATTGGGTAGGATTATGGGATGTAGAATATGGTCATGTAGAATAAGGCATTAATATGTGCTTTATAGGTACTAATAAACAGCCAATATCCTAGCAATGTGCACACTAATAAGCAACTAGTTAATAGTGAGAATTGGACCCTAAACTAAAGTATTACTGTACTTTTAAATATAATGTCTTAGAGATGACAAAATTACAAAAGTTGCTAATGATTTGAGGATTTTTAAAGTGGACAAGGAAAGCAAAAATCATGCTGGATGGAATTCAAGAACAAGAGGGACAACATTTTTTAAATTTTCCCTGTAGCTAGTGCTTGAAGTTTAACATAGTTTACAAGTTTAACATGTATGTATATATATATATCCCCCTGACTCCTGACTACCAGCTATGGAGTTTTGAAAAATTATATTTTAGTGAATTTCTCTAAAACCTTGTCACAGTTTTAAGTCTGGATGTCCTGTAAAGAGCTCCCTCTCCTTGGTCTTTAAAAATGGCTGACATTAATTGAATGATCAAATTTAACACCCTTTTGGAAACATGATCATACTTTGTTATTATCATTTACATCTGACAAATGTTTTGTCATAAATCAACATCACAACATTTTTCTATCTGTTATGAAACAGGACATCGATTTTATACATGTCCACTGTAGAGAACAACAGGACTTAAATCATGATTAGGCATTTTGGGAGACACAACAAGTGAATAGGAAAATAAATTATATATCAATATTCCTATGAAATATTAGATATTATTATGAAAATCTTGCCAATTATTACTCCCATTATTACACTTCTTTTTTCATTACATGTTGCTCCAAGAACACATTAATATGCAAATTATATACAGCGTGTGGATACATTGTATATAATGGAAAAAAAGAAACATTTACGGACATGTTACACACATATTGCATAAAGC
>RJVU01051648.1:3696408-3747816 GCA_003731715.1 Anabarilius grahami | reverse complement strand
GCACACTAATAAGCAACTAGTTAATAGTGAGAATTGGACCCTAAACTAAAGTATTACTGTACTTTTAAATATAATGTCTTAAAGATGACAAAATTACAAAAGTTGCTAATGATTTGAGGATTTTTAAAGTGGACAAGGAAAGCAAAAATCATGCTAGATGGAATTCAAGAACAAGAGGGGCAACATTTTTTAAATTTTCCCTGTAGCTAGTGCTTGAAGTTTAACATAGTTTACAAGTTTAACATGTATGTATACATATATATATATACTGTATATATATATATATATCCCCCTGACTCCTGACTACCAGCTGTGGAGTTTTGAAAAATTATATTTTTGTGAATTTCTCTGATACCTTGTCACAGTTTTAAGTCTGGATGTCCTGTAAAGTGAAGTGAAGTGAAGTGACATGTGGCCAAGTATGGTGACCCATACTCGGAATTTGTGCTCTGCATTTAACCCATCCAAGTGCACACACACAGCAGTGAACACACACACCGTGAACACACACCCGGAGCAGTGGGCAGCCATTGCTGCGGAGAGCTCCCTCTCCTTGGTCTTTAAAAATGGCTGACATTAATTGAATTATCAAATTTAACACCCTTTTGGAAACATGATCATACTTTGTTATTATCATTTACATCTGACAAATGTTTTGTCATAAATCAACATCACAACATTTTTTTTATGGGGTTTCAAATCAAAATATGACTATCTGTTATGAAACAGGACATCGATTTTATACATCTCCACTGTAGAGAACAACAGGACTTAAATCATGATTAGGCATTTTGGGAGACACAAGTGAATAGGAAAATAAATTATATATCAATATTCCTATGAAATATTAGATATTATTATGAAAATCTTGCCAATTATTACTCCCATTATTACACTTCTTTTTTCATTACATGTTGCTCCAAGAACACATTAATATGCAAATTATATACAGCGTGTGGATACATTGTATATAATGGAAAAAAAGAAACATTTACGGACATGTTACACACATATTGCATAAAGCTAAATGGTACTATATATTAAATCATTCTTTTATATCTTTTATAACATAGTTGAGAATCAACTTCATACAAAGTTTGGTATAAAAAATACTGAAAACCTAAAAAAAAATTTAAACCTAAAAAATATCATTTTTTAAAGAATGTTATTTTTCAATTTTTTTCTTATGCTCTAAACCAGTGTTTCTCAACCCTACTCCTGGAGGCACACCAACAGTGCACATTTTCGATGTCTCCCTTATCTGACCCATACATTTTTAGGTCTTGCAGTCTCTACAAATTAGCTAATAAGCTGAATCAGGTGTATCTAAGAGTTGGAAAATGTGTAGTGTTGGTGTGCCTCCAGGAACAGGGTTGGGAAACACTGCTTTAAACAATGTAATGACATAAAAAACACTAAATTCTCTGTGTGTGTGTGTGTGTGTGTGTGGGTGTGGGTGTGGGTGTGTGTTCACATGGTCTTTGATATTATATTGTACATTATAGATTATAATGTAGACTGGATGATACATTCCTCAGCAGCAATACAAATACATTTAATTAATTACAATATATTAATAAAACAATGAATAAATCTGAATTTTTTATTGTTTCTCCAGATGGCTTTTTCAGCTGCTACCTATGGTAAAGGAAACTTTGGAAAGGTGTATAAAGTAACCTTTGGAAATACCCGTGCGGCTCTTAAGAAGGTGCCCTGTACTGTTGCAACTAAAGAAGAAATTCAGAAAGAGAAAAATATATATCGGTAAGTGTATATATAGGCATATTGCAACTTGTTCAATTTACTATCTAATGCAACCATTCAATGCATTTAAAGCTATTTAAATGCATTAAAATTCATACAAATTTGTAAATTGCAAGCTTACTTCACTTGATTTGAGACTACATGAATAATGAATAATATTTGTTGCATTAACTGAAACTGGGCAGTGGAGTTTTAGTTCCCATAGTGCTTTGTATGAGACTGGATTGGGAGAATAAATGTTGAAATTAAGTGTTATTCTATGCTCTTTTGCTGAAATTGAGCAAAATTGAGAAAGGGGGAGTTTAATTGGCTATAATGTTATGTGAGCGATTCCTGCGTTCATTACATTACATAAAATAAAAAAGAAATGACATATTTTGTCTGCTAATGTACGCTGAGGCTTGCTGTTAGTAGTTAACCTAAAAGAGATTTATTTGCATTTAAATGTTTTAGGACTTACTCAAGTCATTCAGGTTCTGGATACTGCCATTCATGATATTTCATATTTTGCACACATGATCTTATTGTAGGTCATTGAATCATTCGAATGTGGTGAAGCTCTTGGCAGATCCCTGGCTGGACTCTATGAGCATGTGGAATATTCCTTTGGAATTCATCTCTGGGAAAACTCTGGAAAATTTTATGTTCCGCTCACAGTCATACATGGAGGTAAAATATTTATTTATTAATATTATTTAAATTTTGGTTAAAATTCGAAGATTCACAATTTTTTCTTAAAGGTACACTATGCAACTTTTGGACTTTTAGCGGTTAATAAAACAAAACTGCACATATTTTACAGAAGAGCGTTGCTTTGGTTGTGCTTCGTATCTGCATGACTGTGCGGTTGACTATGACCCTTCACTACTGCTTTACAGTGAACTCTGTTAGAGAGCTACATATGGCAATTTATCTCTTCAGTAAAAAACCTTATTCACCTGTTAGTGTTGAGTAATAAAACCCCATCTTCACAACATATTTACAACATTTCAAATTCATCAGTTCTCATCATCTCCGAAAAGACAAACAAATGTTTTATTACGAACTTTGTCGCATACTTTTTTGCCAACAGACTCTACTTTGCTCAGCATATTTATAAAATGGGTAGAGATTTTGCATGCTCCATGTTAGTGATGTCAGAAATATAGATTTTTTGGTACGTAACGATACTGAAATAAAACATTTCCAATACTTATTTTCTACAGTATCGATACACCAATACCAGCTGCGCTGTCTTGCTCTTTTTTCTGTCTGACAGCGAGTTGACACACACCTGCTTCTCATTCACTTGTCTCATTTGCTCCGATTGAATAATGTTGGTGTTACAAAGCCTGAATTTCAGTGCGGGATAGCAGGTATTGCACATTATTTAACTCATTCCCGCAGGTTTCGCACTCAAACCCAAAGCGTGCACACACAAAGCTGCCTCTCAAACAGCTTTCAAGTTCCTAAAATGAGTTATTTTCCATGGCTCATTGCACTTAAATAGTCAAATACACACAACATTATGTCAAAATGCTTGTCTTGTCAAGTATTCATGTAAATACAGTCTGTTATGTGTTAAGTGAACATAAACAGTCAAGAAATAAATGCATGTTTAACAGTATATTGGATCCGTGCCTTCAAGTGACAGCAGCCTAATAAACATGCTGCGTTCTGTGTCATTAATGTTAAAGAAAAACAAAAGAAAAAGAGAAATCCCTCACTGCTCTTGACTGTTTAAATAACTTTTGTAACTTTAATTGTAAGGATTATTCTGTGTTTGATTTTTACAATGAAGACTAGCAGTGTTAATTTACATTTGATAACTATGTTCAATTTCTGTAGTATTTCTTTACCTGAATACTACTGTTAGACCTATCTGAAAAACTTAAAGGGTTAGTTCACCCAAAAATTCTGTCATTAATTACTCACCCTCATGTCTTTCAAAACCCGTACGATTTTTGTTCATCTTCGGAACACAAATGAAGATCTTTTTGAGGAAATCTGAACCACTTCTGTACTTTCCTTTGACAGCTACGCAACTTTGACACTTCAAAAAGTTCTTAAAGAGATCATAAAACAAATTCATATGAATTGAATGGTTTAGTTCAAATTTTCTGAAGAGACTTGATCGCTTTATATGATGAACAGATTAAATTTAGGTTTTTATTCACACATAAATCACAGAAGCTCAATCGAACCTGTCTGACATACAAGAACAAACATCTTGCAGAAGCTCAAATGTTCTGCGTAACACATGAACGAACCTCATTGGTTCTCACACGTCAAGTGAACATGCTTGAGCTTCAGTTTACCACGACTGCTGTGTGAGTTGATGAATGTTTATGTGAATAAAAGCTCAAATTAACTCTGTTTAGCATATGTCTCTTCAGAAAATGTGGACTAAACTGCTCAATTCATATGGATTAGTTTTATAATCTCTTTATGAACTTTTTGAAGCGTCAAAGTGGTAGTTGCATAGGCTGTCAAAGGAAGGAAAAAAGCTCTCAGATGTTATTACTGTAACGAAGGGTCAGTAGCCATGGGATCCATTTGCAGCTTTATTGCAGACAAACATGGTATAACAAGCAAGGGTAAATCACCGGCAACAACAGTATCACAGACAAGGTAGAAACGTAACGAGGGGACGGGCACAGGGTCGGGGCTGGCAGCAGAAAGAACTAGCGGTATCCAGAGAAACAGGCAAGGAGTCAGATGGGCAGGCAGCGAGACGTCGTAATAGAATAAACAATCCAGGGTCATACAAGAGAAAACTATAACAAGGGTAAACGCTCAGAAATGTTAGCCGTGGCAAAACAAGACTTCGCGGTGGGTGCGTATGTGTGTGCGTGTTAAATAGTCCACCGGAAGGGGATCAGGTGTGCCAGGCAGTGGGTTGTGGGAAATGAAGTCCGGATGAATTTATTACTCCGGTGACGGAGCCCTCAGGTGGTGATCGGAGGGAGCCACAGAGGCCGCATTCGTGACAATTACAAATGTCTTCATTTGTGTTCCGAAGATGAACGAAAGTCATATGAGTTTGGAATGACATGAAGGTGAGTAATTTTTGGGTGAACTAACCCTTTAAAGCACTGTTTATTTCATTTGCATCTTTATTATATTTATTTGTGCTATCATTTGTAATTTGTTTGTTCTTACTTTATTACTGACTGTTTACTTGTCGTTTTTTGTAAATTAAATTCAAAGTTGGAAATCAAGCTTCCTTGTGCTGTGTGTAGTAACAAAATTACATCATTGTAAAAACACAAATACACTGAGTGAGCAAACATTTAGGTGAGATAATTGAAATGGTAATTGATCAATGTATATATTTGAATAAAAAGCCTAAATGGTATTGAATATCGATATTTTTCAAGGTATCGTATCGAAGTTAGAAATTCCAGTATTGTGACAACACAGTTCTCGCTCGTTGTGACAACTAACCTATGCCACTCCCACACCATACACGCGTCAAAGTAGCCGGAGCAACTTTTCTCTATTTACGGATATGACAAGGACACGCACGGGTGAGTGACGTATGTACGCATGTGAATCAGGGTAAGACAAAAACACGTTTTGGAAAAAAGATTAAAAATGTATTGACTCATTATTTAAATATTGCTACTTCTGAACAAAAAAGTCAAACAATTACCATTAAGTAATGCACCTCCTCCAAAAGGTTCTAAATGAGGTTTTTCATCACGATTCAATTGAAGAACCATTTTAGGATCCCTAAAGAACATTTATGTGAACATTATTCCTTAGTGTGAAGTATATTTTAATAATTGGAGGAAACTTTTTCCACTGTAAAGAACCTTTTGTACAATGGAAAGGTTCTATGGATGTCAAAGGTGTTACAGACAGCATATACTAGATGAATTTTTATTAATGCAATCAGTGGTAATATCTTTTTAATTTCTTTCTCTACAGCAAACAAAGCCTGTCATAATCACCATTATCAATGGCATGTGTGAAGGCCTCGCTTACATGCACAGCAAGAGTATCGTCCATCAGGACCTCAAGCCTGACAACATCATGGTGAGATGCTTTGTGTGTCGAGACTTTTTTCCGAACAAATGCCCTATAAGAAAGATAGACTGTTAATGATGACTTTTAACATGATTTTAAGTCAATTTAAAATGTTTTGAGGAATATTTCTCAAGAAATGTAAGTCTAAAAAGGTTTTTTATCAATCTGTATTTCATAGATTATACTGTAGGCTATACCACATTATGGAAAGTTATGAATGAACTTCACTCATTTTAAATGGTTTTTCCGTGCATATACTGGTTTGCATGAGAATATGGTTATCTTCTCATCATGAGTGACTCAAACTAAAAAGCAACAAAAGGCTAATATTTGAACTTTTATCAGATAATACAGCTCAGTCATTACAGCGTGTGTCATTCAAACCCGTGTCTCATTCACAGGTGGAACACAACACTTATCGGGCCGTCATAATTGACTTAGGACTCGCCAGATTTCAAAGGAACGGGCTTTGCTTTGGAGCAGAAGGAGGCAATTGGTGTTACTCTGCTCCGGAGATTTTCCAAGGAAAATACAGAGACCAGTACTCTGATGTGTGGGCGATGGGCAAAATCATAACAGAGCTCCTGATTGTGCCCAGAGCGAGACTCCCTCCGACCATCACCACTGTTCATGTGATTGCAGCCATGAATATGAATCCATATGCTTTCCCGGTCTCTAGAATGGTAAACAAACTTGTTTTATTCAGACCTACAATGGCGCAGATTTTAGGACAGATTTTTCAGGCAGGGAGAAGCTGGATTTTGTATACTTCTCTTTTTGGGAATGTAGGAATGTAGCTATTTAAAAGATTCTCTAGAAGCTTAGATTTGGCAATGAGTTTATTACTGACTGACAAACTTCACTAACACATTTGCTGTGTTCATGTGCCAGTTATGAACTCGACGAAGTGTAAATCTCAAGATAGTAAATGACTACATACTAAAAAAGGATGCATTAAGAAACATCTTTCAGGTTGTACCTGGGAAATGCAATTCTATGGCGAACAATCAAAAGAGGCCAAATATATTTTAAGTGTATTTTTGATTATATGTGATGATATAGATTTGGATATATAAATAAATATATCTTTTATGTTATATATTATTTAACTATGATCAGTGTCAGTTTAATGCAATAAAACAGAGTTCGTTTGAAATGTCAAAACAGCGGCAAACAGTTATTTGTTGTTCATTTTAATGTGGTTGATTAATACATTTATTTTACATGAATAAAAAGCTCTTTGATATTTTCAGTGCTCTTTGTTGATACACATCTGTTGACATACTAGATGTTTCACTTTCAGAAACTATCGTGCAATGTTCCCTTAAGGAAATGTTTCTGCTCAGAAGTTGTTTTTTCATTCCTCAGAAGACTTCATGGAGATCTCATGCTAGTTTTATTTAACTTTCTTTCAGATGTTTCTCTTAAAGGGATAGTTCACTCAAAAATGTTTTTTTTTTCCTACTATAGTAGTCAATGGGGAAGGAGATCTGCTTGGTTACAAACATTCTTCCAAATATCTTTGTGTACAGCAGAACAAAGAAATATATACAGGTTTGGAACAACTTGAGGGAGAGTAAATGATGACAGAATTTACATTTTTGGGGTGAACTATCCCTTTAAAACAGAGTGACAGTTTGTTTCAGTTTGTAGTTCAACCACTAGAGGGCGTGTTTTATCACAAAAAAAAATGTTATAAAACGTTCTTTCAACTGCAGCAAGTTGTTTTAATTATAGACAATTATGAAAAATGTGATTTTAACACATCTGTGCGTTGATCATAAGCACGGAAACACCTTCAGTGTTTGTCAAACCGAGTTGCTATGTTTTTTCCAAGGCAACTTCTGGGTGTGTAATTCTCTTGAAATGTAAAAGAAACCTGTCTGTTTAAAAAGAAATACATTCTAAGGTATATAACTGAATGTTTCTTGTGTCTCCCAACCTGTTTGATAACATTTCCCAGAAGTCAAAGCAGGGGCTTAAAACCTGTTTCCAGTACAGGAAGACTTACAGCATACTTTTTATAACATAATGATGACAGTGTAATGAAACACTATTCTTTCGTTTATTCCCTATCTCTTTCTTTCTTTCAGATTGAATGAATGAACTTGTCATTAACTTGTTCCAAAGAGCATCTTGCATTTCAGTAAAAGCAAGAAAATTTAAACTTTTGTATTTATATTAATCAATCCCATTTGTGTCTAATTATCTTATCAGTTATAGCTTATCCCTTACAAAAAATAAGCATACTTCAAGTTCATTTTGTTTATACTTATGTTATACTTAAGTTTAAATATATTTTTAAGTATACTTTATGTATACTAATATCAATGTACTAGTAGTATACTTGAAAGTGTACTATTTAAATACTACTTGGGACTAAATTGGCTCACTGTTAGTGTATAAAATACTTTTAAGTATACTTTGTGTAAACTTTGAGTACACAACTATTTTATAACTTTGTATTTTGTTTGTACTGCAACTATACTACAGGTGAACTTAGTTTACTAGCTCCAGACTCCGGGGATGAAGGGGTCCTTAGGAGGCCAACCTGACCCCAGAGTCTGGAGCCTCGACTCGGCTTGGTTCTGAGATACGTGCACCCGCTCAAAGTTGGGACTTTGCCCGGGCATAACTCAGGAACCAAGCCGACTTCAGGCTCCTCCGTTCATGGAGGGGTCAGTTAAATACTTCTAGCACCTTTTTAAATTATGAAAGTATAAAGTATTCTCAGCAAACTACTAGTTTAGTAGTTTTATACTGCAAGTATACTTGTAAAGTGAACTTAACATCATACTTATAGTTTACAATTTATATATTATTTTTGCACTTTAAGCATGCTCCTATTTAGGTATTATTATTTTTACTTAAAATATAACTTTAGCAGTACTTTAAGTAGACTTGAAGTAAACTCCAGTTACGCTACCAGTGGACTAAACAACACAAACATTTACATACTCAGGTATCTGTTTTCTTTATAAATCAATATTTTCAAACAATGTACGTTTATAAGACAGTATATGTAAAATTATGTGAGAAAAAGGTTTTTAATAGGCTACTCAATCAAAAGAGTAAACAACTACAAGCCAAGAATACTTAAAATACTTAATTATACTTAAGTATGTCTTGGTCAAAAGATTGAATACAAATATAGGCCAAATATATACTTAGACTTTTCTGTCATCATAAGTCAAGTATATTTGAGTGTTATTTTAAGTATATTTCTGAGAAGTATATAAAAAGTAGACTGAAAGTAGGCTATACGTTCTTATTTTAGTTTAAAAGACGTATAGTACACTAGAATAAACTTCTTTTTTTGTAAGGCTATGTACAGGGAAAATTCAATTACATTAATTTTGACAGAAACTTGCCCAATTTACCTCACCACCTCGTCTTGTGTTATATGTAAAACCGTGTTTAATGAGTTAAGTAGTGTTATAGTTTTTATATAACCCACAACAAGCGTAAATAATGAACAATAAGATTAGATATAAATGTTACATTAAATTAGGAAAACACTAACCATTTTTGTAGTAAATTTTAAGTTGGTCTACCATGACATTCATGTCAGTGAAATTTAAGGGCAAAATGTTAGTCATATGCAGTGATTACGCTGAATATCTGCTGAAGCAGCAGTGCGCATTATTTGCAGTTCAATTTTCCAACCACCAGAGGGAGTGTGTGAACGCTTAACATGCAGCAAAACTTCTTTCAGTTGAAGGCCCATTGTTGTGAACGAAAATGTGTTTGTGAAAAAAATTGTTTATATATAAATCATATAAATTGGTCATATATTTATGTATGAGTAGTTGATGATCATTTCACCTGTACTGATGGATAAAATTGATTACATTTAACAAAACAAATTGTCTACGACAAAACAATAAAAGCACCCTGCTTAAACATATGAGATTAGTTTTAATAATAATACATAATAATAATAATAAATAATAATGACCTATAATAATATGACTAAATTCAACCTTAACTTTTTTAAAGAATGGACCATAAACATTTATTCTATTGCAGCGGGAAGTGGTTTCCTTGGCGATGATCCATCAGTACAGTGAGATCACCTGAGGGTGTGAGCATCATGTGACAGTGAGAATCTGTATCATCACTGGGGTGTGTCATCGGTGAAGCACCTCTAATGATTGGCTCACAGAGGAGAAAGAGAGATACATTACCTCATAGCAGAGGAAAAAGAGATGAGCTCATACTCACCTGACTCATATTCCCAGCTCAGAGAAGCATTTACACTCAATGTAAAGCCCCAAGTGTTTATGTGAGAGAGAGAGAGGAGAGAGGAGAGAGGAGAGGGGGAAGGGTCAGTCATAGTGCTCAACAGCAGGAAGACCTGAGTGCTGACCATTGATAATATCTCTTGAAATATAAATGATAAAGTAAGGAATTGCAAAATATAAAAGGCATAAATGGAGTTAGAATCTCTTAGAACAAATGTATTTAATTTGTATTATTAGTATTAGAATTATTTACTATTATTTATTATTATTTACAAATATATAAACACAAATCACATAATCCATATTAAGTGTGATAGATTAATTATTATTGAATTTATATAATATAATGTAATATCAGTTAGAAGATGCTGAAATTCCACATGCTTGCATTATTACTTTTTAATATTCAAAAAATATTGAAAAATAATAATGCAAGCAGAATTTTAGCATTTGCTCTAAACTAATAATATAATATAATAATATATCATTGTTCATCCACAACACATTCATTTCAAGTTTTTTTCTAATTAAAATTACAGTTTAAAATGTCAGCATCTGCTCTAAACTGATAATATAACAGTTCTTTCAGAACACACACACACACACACACACTAGTATTAGAATTATTTACTATTATTTATTGTTATTTACAAATATATAAACACAAATCACTTAATCCATATTAAGTGTGATAGATTAATTAATATGGAATTTATATAATATAATATCAGTTAGAAGATGCTGANTAATATAATATAATATAATATAATATAATGTAATGTAATGTAATATAATATAATATAATATAATATAATATAATATAATGTAATGTAATGTAATGTAATATAATATAATATAATATTATTCTATAATATAATCGTTCACAACACATTCATTTATACACAGTCAAACCCAAAATTATTCAGACATTTTTGATATTTTTGATATATTTGACTAGTGGGTGCAGGACACTATAGTTCCTTTATGTAAGTGAGGATAGCAAAATAAAGTAAACTGTGACATATTATACCCAAAAATTATTCAGACACTTTGACCTGACCATGTTTTGCTTAAGTGTTATCTGACATAATTAAGATGAATTTTTTTCTGACAGTTTAACTTTGAGATCTTGTCATATTTTATTACCATTTTTTTTTAAACTATAGTGAATAAACTGCATTAATGAATGAAGTGTTCAAGGTGTCTGAATACATTTTGGTTTGACTGTATATATATTTAATATTTAAGGTATTAATGCTGACTGATTCATTTCATTGTTATGTGACACCACATTACCGCATGGCATGTGTCCTGACAAATGCTCTACTGGATGATGTCATATTAGGTCATCATTTACAGTATGTGGGTGTAGTAAGTACAATATGAGTATGCAAACACATCTTCTGCTTCTGCTTCTGCGAGGAGAGACGTTTCCAGTGGCTAGACGTGCAGGTTCCACTAAAATCAAAGTGAACGAGTTGAAAGACAAAGGGGGACTTTATAAACAAAAGACCCAGACCCACAGACAGGCTGGCCAGGCAGGGAAACATGATCTGTTATCCATAGTTGATATTGATTTAGGCCTTGGGCTCCCAGTAGACACCATTAATGGAGGCAAATGACCTTTTGGACATACTGACTGTCACTAAGGTGCTGGCACCGATCCAGAATGTGTGAGAAAGACCCGTCCTGTACATCTCATAATAGTGTTGCCATCTGATGGACTGATGCTGCAATGATCTCCTTGGAAACTTTGTGCGTCAAACCAGTTAAAAACACTGGGAAACTGTAGATGCAAAGAGTTCAGAGAAAGAGTGCAGACAAAGAGCTGATCGCCTCTATATTTGCCATGCAAAGAATTTCATTAGCATCTTTCATAAGAAATTAGTTGAGTATGCTTGCCTTTGATGGTAAAGAAACATGGCATTCTGTTATTCATGTAAAATGAAACCAGCTGCAAGATTTTGCAAATTAAACTGCAGTCTCATGTTGTCACTACAACCACAATTTCTTTTCTCAGCTGATGAATTGCATGCATTTGTAAGTTTACAACTGCATTATCATCCATATATATATATATACAGTCAAACCAAAATTTATTCAGACACCTTGAACATTTTATTCATTAATACAGTTTATTCACTATAGTTTAAAAAAATAGTAATAAAATATGACAAGATCTCAGAGTTAAACTGTGTCAGAAAACATTAATCTTAATTATGTCAGATAACGCTTAAGCAAAACATGGTCAGGTCAAAGTGTCTGAATAATTTTTGGTTCCAAATTTATATAAATTTCACTGATAGTCCACGGAATGAAGAATTTTTAGGTATAATATGTCAGTTTACTATCCTCATTTACATAAATGAACAAGTGTCCTGCACCCACTAGTAAAAATATATCAAAAATATAAAAAATGTCAGAAAATTTTTTGGTTTGACTGTATGTCAATATATATATATATATATATATATATGTGCTGTCATCCAAAATAAAGTTTGTTTATATAATGTGTGCTGTGTATATTTATTATGTATGTATAAATACATACATTTACACAAATATTTACATGTATGCATTTATATATATTATATATTTTTTTATTTGTTTTTGTTAAATATATACATGAATGTATGTGTATTTATATATACATAATAAATATACACACCACACACATATCATATAAACAAACTTTTATTTTGGATGCGAATAATCGCGATTAATTGTTTGACAGCACTAATATATATATATAGATAGATAGATAGATAGATAGATAGATAGATAGATAGATAGATAGATAGATAGATAGATAGATGTGTGTGTGTGTGTGTGCGCGCGTGAACATTTTTACAGCATGGTTTAATTATAATAACCCTATTATTATAATGTTGGAAATATTACCTAACCCTTGCCTATAAATAATATTTAATAGTTTCGTCTGTGACAACTTACCCTATAGAGTGTGACAACATGCCCCACTTTAAGATC
Organism: Anabarilius grahami; assembly: GCA_003731715.1. Classification (NCBI taxonomy): domain Eukaryota; kingdom Metazoa; phylum Chordata; class Actinopteri; order Cypriniformes; family Xenocyprididae; genus Anabarilius; species Anabarilius grahami. The sequence continues at coordinate 3,734,809 of RJVU01051648.1, read as the reverse complement.
AACGTTTGTTAAATTAAATTTGTTTTTTTTTTTATATGCACATGCATTTTTCAAAACTATATTTTTGTGTAGGCTATTTTTATGTTCAAAAAGCGTTTTCGTTGTATAAATATCTGTCAGTACAGAAGAAAAATTACTCTGAAAATATTTACTGGAATAAAAAGTGTGACAACGAGTGTTATTAATTTGCTTAATATTAATCAAATCTGTTTTTGTATCAGTTCTACAATTCAAGCAACAATATGTTATTATTATTATTATTATTATTATAGCTGCTGCTGTTGTTGTTGTTCCAGATTTCATCTTTGCCGCCAGGCGTGGCATCATGAGGACAGTGGCGTCTGAGGTGGAAACACGAACGGTCTTTGTTCAAGGTTTGCCTGCGATGTAGCTAGACACGTGCTCCCGCTCCCTCTCTCTCTCTCTCTCTCTCGACCATAAATGTGCAGTGCAGATCCTGCAACGTCTGTCTGATAACTCCCCGTGTCTCTTCTTCTCGCTGCCCGTGTGCTCTTCCTCTCAGTGTAACAGCACTCCATGCGCAACGGTAGTCCAAACAACAACTCAGTGACCCGCTGCAACCAACGACAAACAGGGTGGGCGGACCCCCAAATTATGTCAGTTTAACTCTTTCAGATTGGGGACAGATGTTTCAGTTCCTCTGCTTAAAAACCACGAATATTCGCTGCAAAATTTCAGTCATGTTATGACACTCCATTGATCATGAATCATAACAGAACTGTTGTTGAAAATGTAGAAAGCAGCTGGACGGTGTTGTTTTCAGGCGCACATGTGTTATCGTTCTGGCACGCCTCTCCCCACAACAGAATGCGATGAACTATGATGTTGAAGCCTAATATTTACGCATAAAATTATGTTTTGGATTATTCATTAGGAGTGAGTTGTGGGTTGCTACAAAGGAGTCTGAAATGCAACGGGATGGATGGATGGGTGGATGGATAGATGGATGGATGGTGACTGTCTCAGCGAGGCAGGGCATGGCAAGCTGTTTGAGCATTTATTCTTCTATTTCTCAAACTGCATCAAAATGCTCTGGAAATACTAACACAATGTTATAAAAAAATATACATAAATTCATTTTAAAATAACTAACAATTTTCATAGTACAAACATAATGTTTTATGTGTAATGCTGCAGTCCTACACTGGAATTCACATTAATATTTTTATGAATGATGCTGACTCGCGGGTGATAACTCACTTGTTGAGCTTTGATAATAATTAAATTATACCATGCAAAAAAATAGTAATGACCTTTTTTAAATGTCCCATAAATGTAACTGGATAAATAATACAAATAATAATAAATGAAAATAGTAAAATAATAATGCAAAATCTTTAACGGAGTGTCTATTTACACTAAGTGCAAATAGCATCCCTTGTTGGCAAAAGCTATTTACACTAGCTCCACCCACCAATGTCTGGTTGGGCCACTCAAGTAAAAAAAAAAAAGACATGTAATTCAATGTCTTCAGTGGTGCAACAGTAGCGAGTAAGGCTCGCAGACCTGGCTTTTAACGCGATCGACGCCAGTTCGAATCCGCCTTTTGCCAAGCTCGCTCCATTTTCCCATATCATATCAGAAAGGTATTTATAAAAATTAAAAATAATGTTCTAAAAATAGAAATAAACTGCCTAATGAGTGTTTAATAACATTAAAAGTATTTTTATTCTCCCAATAAGGCAGCATCCATTTAGTAATTTTAATAAATATAATCATTTACACTCTATGATATTATTACATTCTGTTAATGTACAAAAATAATGAGGTGCAAATCTGCCAATATAAAGTATAGCCTCTAATTACTATTTAAACTCCTTGCAAACAACTGCTACTTTTACATGGTGCGAATAGAATATATCGCTATTTTCACCTAGTGTAAATAGCATCTCCAGCTATTAGTGTAAATAGCATCTACTGCTAAGAAAATATGCTATTTTCACTTAGTGTAAATAGCCTCTATTGCTATTAGCCACTGCCAATATTAAAATATGTATAATGTATATTGTTTTTATTGTTAAACAGTTTATCTTTTACAAACAATATTTTTGTTTTAAGTAACGATAAACAAAATTTTAATTACTGTAAATTTGTAAATCCGTAAAATAACAGAAAAAGTAATGGCAGCTCATTGCGCGGACATTATCCAGCAGTGGCGTCCACATAGCTCCGGGAGGGCAGGGGCGGAATCGTGTTCCGGTTGAGTGGATGTCTTGGGCGAAAGCGCGTTCCGTGGGGGTGGGGGATGTGTGGATGTCTTGGGCGAAATCGCGTTCCGGGGGAGGAGAAATGGGACCGTGATGCGACTGACCGCAAAGGGCACTTTCACTTTCGCGATCAATATAATATATTTTGAATATATACATTTATTTTTAATTATGTTTTTATTGTTTTTACTTATTAACAGTGGAACAAAACAGTTATTACAATTTTATTTGTTTATTGTTACTTAAACATAAAAATGAAACTAAATTAAATTAAATATCGCTCAGTCATAAAAAATAGATTGATTCTAGGGAATACATGCTGCGACGGCTTGCCATAGGCGGGGACTGAGCGAACCAGACGGGGTGGAGCTTCAGTTAGCCTGGCCCTTCTCGGCGCAGACATCCTTGTGTCCCGTTCGCCTTCTGCGTATCGGAACCGGAGAAGGGGCTGGTCTGTGGGAGGGACTAGCGCAAAGGGGGGACTTGGACCAGGAGGGGGCGGGGTGGCGGCGAGGGTGCTGTTCCTCCAGTCTCTTACCAGTGTCTTTGTCTCACACTCTTTTGTTAGCCATGCCTAGCTTGCTGGTTCTAGCAGGGATCATGGAGAAAAATGGGGGCTACGGCGGGGATTTGGCCGGCTCCGGCTTCGGCAGCGAAGGTCTCCTAGTGCCACCCGAGGAGGAGGAGGATGATTCCCGTGCCCTTAGAGTTGCGCTGGGCCAACTGTCGCTGCTGGGTCTTGGAGAGGGCGAGGACGGGGCTCCTGCGGGTGGTGGTGGTGGAGGAGTTCAAGACAGGAGTAACAATAACCACCACAATCACATCCCATCGGAATCAGGGATGTTACAAGGGAAGAACAAGTTGTGCGCCCTTTACGAGAGCTCGCCGACCGAAACCAAAGGACGGGGCTGCAACATAACGGAGTGCGTCCCCGTGCCAAGCTCCGAACATGTGGCCGAAATAGTGGGGAGGCAAGGTAAATACAACGATGCGCACTTTCACATGCTTTCAAACTCGTTCTCCAGGGTGTGCTGCTCAAACTAAGTATGGAGCTGTCTTAACAAAGAAAAAGGGAGTGGTAATGCTTATTAACGTGCCTGTTTTTGCCAAACTGTGCCAGTATTTCAGCGCGTAGATGCCATATACACGGGCATTTCCTCTTAGCTTTAAGCAAAGTTACCAGCGGGTACGAGAACAAAGGCGTTATTCCACATCCACGCCTTCAATGTCAGCACGCTGCTTTCCCTTTGTCGTCTGAGGGCGCGTAATTCTGTTTTTTTGAAACAGAAAATGGAACGCGTGTGCGCTCGCTGGATACAATGTAACAGTCAACGGTCTTTGTTGACTGGATACATTGTGTCATTCGCTCCTTCGCGCGCCTCTGTAGTTCCTGGGGGCTTTCATATGCAGCAGCACCACGTTGTTTTTGTCAGACAAAGAGGACTTGTCGGGTAACTTAAGTCCACCGCTTATGTCCATAATATCGCTAAGCTCATAAAAGTGGCTCTCGTGAGCACCTAAAAGTGCTGAAATTCTGACAGCGTTGTCAGACAAAGAAGTGAAAGTCCTTGTGTGCGTTGAGGGCAAAGCTGGTGAGGGGGGGAAATGGAAAAAATACAAACGTGACTTGGCGGAAAAGTTCTATTTTGAATGTGTGATGATATTTGGAATAAGTTGAGGAGGCAATCTCGTGTTGTTGACCCTGTTGGCTCATTGTGATTAATAAGAAGTCACATTATGACACACTGAAAGCACAGTATGCAGTATTCTGGAAAGCCATGTTGCGTTTGGTCCTGGAGAGACAGACTATAAAGACTGTATTAGAGTCACGCCCCGTCTACCAGTACAACAGCCCTGCACTCAAAGCAGGGGGTCAGGAAGCCTCTACGGAGCACGCCGTCCATTCATTAAGAGCGTAATATCTCACCCAGATGAAATATGCACTAATAAACGTCCACAGCAAGTGGGTTCCCTGCGTATAACGACTTTGTCAAGTTGTAAAGTGGCTTCAGAAGTGAACGCTTGAATCCAACTTGGGATGCAGTGAGCGCGTGGATTGGAAACTGCTGATTAAGAGGATTTGAAATGGGGTCTTTACCTCATTAGTTACTTATATCACGGCCACATCCTGTGCTGAATAACTAGACATTTGTTTGGCCTTTATTAGGTTAATTTAATTGCATTTTTCTATGAACAGATAGGTGCATTTGGCCTGATAATAACAAGCGAGAGTGATGGCGAAAAAAGCAGCACACTTATGTATCCTTGTTATCGCCATTAGTTGGAATTTGAGCTGTAAGGTTCCAGTGCTTTGTTCACCTGCAGTGGCTGCCATGCCTGTTAGGAGATGTGCTCCTGCAGCGAGAGGGACGATTCAGCGGCGGGAGGGAATCTGTGCTCCCCGCTGTCAGTGCTAGACAGTCCATCCAGGTTATTTTTTTAGCTTCTGCTCTACACAATGAGGCATGAAACCAGTGTGCAGAGATCTATCCATTGAACAGGCCCCTGGGCGGAGAAAGCCACCCCACTCTTGATAGGACACCACCGAGGTGCTAATAAATACTCTGGTGCTGTACACGAGGCAGATGCTTTGGAGCACCACACCTTCTTATGAATTCGTATCTCAACAATAACTTTATGGCGGATTTAGCTTGCATTCTTTGTCCTCGAGTAAACTTCATCTGTAGATGCAAGAGAACAGTTGGGAAATTTACATCTGAAAACACATTTAGGCTGAATAATATCATAGTACCTGTAACTGTCAGTTAGCACATGGCACTCTTGCAGAGGAGACGTCATTCAGACAACAGTGATTTTTAAGAGCACAGGTTTGGTTTTTTTGCATTTTAATAGGATACGTCAACACAGACTGGAATTTTTTAATATGCTAAATGGGATTTATTATGGTAAATACTTAAGATAATTAAAAGCCAACACATTTCTTTAAAAGTTATGAATTAGCAGCACAAATATTACTGAGACAGTGTAATGCAGCAAAAACAAAGCCATTGTTTTAATCGATTTGCACATTCACAACAGAGAAGAATGAACAGCAATTTCTAAATTCACTTTGGGCCTCATTCATTAAACACGAGCAGAAGAAATTTCAGTGCACATTGTTTAATCAATAGTTTTATGAACAGAAATGACAATGAAAGAAAGATTAACACTGATTTTTATTCTGTTTATGAATAAGGTCCAGTGGGTTTAATGACATGAAACAAATTGCAAGACAATCCTCATTTTTATGATATATAAAAATGGTACTTTAGTATACTGTGCACAAAAATTAAGACACTGCTCATTTTTATCACCAAAAATTGTATTTTAATATATTGTGTACAAAAAAAAGTAATTTTATCATGAAATAATTGTGTATTAGTATATTTTAGGGGTGTAACGATACCCTCATGTCACAATTCGATACATATCACGATACTCAACTCACAATACGATATTATTACTATACTCCAAGACATATGGTAAAAGGATAACAAAAAATGTTACTGTTGATTTAAAATGCTAAATTTGGTATTACATTGGGGGTGAAAATGAACAGGCTTTGACTTGGTTCTGGTAACCCAATGCACAGGACAATGTTGACGCCAGAATAAAAATATTCATGATTCTAACACTGAAACACATTTATTTTAGATGAATATGTTTGCACTCTGTCACTGACTAGATGTATTTAAAATAATGTAGGCCACTTTTTACTGGTAACACAAGACATTTGGCATTATCAGGACACACAAATATTCCCCTATTGGATTATTATACATTATATTCAACATAGTAGTTTAACGTAATACTGACACTAAAACTCTGTAAACGAATTTTTTCCCTCACAGTCATTTTCATTTTGGGTGAACTACACACAATACATTGTCACTATCCACAATAACGAATTTTGTATTGTGATATATTGTGACACGATATATTGTTACACCCCTAGTATATTTTGTATATAGGTTACAGTAGAAAAAGCCAGGGCAGGCCCAGACTGAATCTGCTGACTTTTTCAAGCTTATTCAAGCATGGTAAAATGATAAAACATGGTCAATTTATAGATGATAAACTGTGTTAAACAGACTAAAGATTACTATACCTGTATTGAGAATTGAAAACACAATCAAATGATCCAAAACGTTTAAATAAATTGCACTCCAGAGATGGAGAACGTCTAAGACTTTGTGAATGAGTTCTAATGCAGATTCGGAGCATGGGTGACCTTTTGACCCTGAAACAAATGAGCAAAATAAGTATTAATTGACAGATTTTAGTAGTACCATTACTATAACACTCCTTCTCCACTCAACAGGTTGCAAAATCAAAGCTTTGCGTGCAAAGACAAACACCTACATCAAGACCCCCGTCAGAGGCGAAGAACCAGTCTTCCTCATCACCGGCCGCAAAGAGGATGTGGCCCTGGCCAGACGCGAAATCATCTCTGCTGCAGAGCACTTCTCCATGCTGCGGGCCTCCAGGAATAAGTTGGGCGTCTCTTTCAGCGGCTCGCCTCCTGCACCGCTACCTGGCCAGACCACCATACAGGTGCGGGTGCCCTACCGTGTCGTGGGTTTGGTGGTCGGACCCAAAGGCTCGACTATAAAACGCATCCAGCAGCAAACGTGCACTTACATCGTAACTCCGAGCCGCGACCGCGACCCCGTCTTTGAGATCACCGGCTCCCCCGGGAACGCCGAACGGGCTCGGGAGGAAATCGAGGCACACATTGCTTTCCGCACGGGTGGCCTGCACGACCACAACAATGAGAACGACTGCTTGGGCCCTGACAGTGGCAACGGGGGTCTGGAGAGCCGCCTGCAGCAGGTGTGGGGGCTACAGGGGGCCCCGCGCAAGCCGCTTGCCAGCAGCTACCGCCAGAATTTCTCAGACACCATGGTCGGAAGTAGCGGAGGAGGAGGAGGAGGAGGTGGGATTTACAGTAAAGGTGACTTTACCAACCACGGCAATGGGGACAAGCCGTGCTCTTACTTCGGCTCAGAGGGCACTCAAAGCTGGGGCGATCCCGACTATCCCAAACAGGTGGCTTACTATGCCCAGCAGCGCTCCAAAAGCTTTGGAGGCCTGCCGCTCCCTCTGACCAGACTGTCGCCGGGTCTGCCCGAACCGTGCGGCACCAGCAACTCCAACGCCGTCGGGTCTCCTCACGCCCAGGCGCGCCGCGCCCACAGCGAGCCCACCGCCACCACGGCCGCGTTCACCGGACGCCTCCCCGTGCCGGATTCACCGCCTGCCGTGGCTCGGGACTGCATGACCTGTTTTGAGAGCAAGGTGACGGCCGCTCTGGTCCCATGTGGTCATAACCTCTTCTGCATGGAGTGCGCCATCCGAATTTGTGAGCTAAACCATCCAGAGTGCCCTGTCTGCCACACCCTGGTCACACAGGCTATCCGAATATTCTCTTAAAGAGTCGTTTTTCTTTTGTTTTTGTGCTTTGTTTTTACTCTGTAGAATCAGTTTACTTTTAATCTTTTTTATTTGGCCAGTATTCACTTTTTTATTTTTCAGAAAACACAAAACCAAAACAAGCAGATATTTTAGAACACACTGCTTGCTTTACTAAAAAAAGAGGAAGAAGTATTTTCAGATTTTTCTTTTATATGTACACATATATACATATATATTTTATAAAGGTTTTTTTAAAAATGGAAAGAACGTAGTTCTTAGCATGTTCATTTTTTGTTTTTTCTTTATTTTATTTAATTTTTTACTGGTGCTGTTTTTTCCACATGCTGTGTGTGGACAGTAACAGGAGAAATAATGTGAACATTTTACACTTTTCCTTTGCTGGGGAGGTATTAAAAAAGTATCATTACAAGTTTATTTCCTAAGATTGGAGTATAGTTTTTCATCCCAGCATCTAGTATTCTGTCTTAAGGCAAACTAGAATCTTAAATCTTTGCACCTTAAAACTGATGTAAAGTGATTGTCACAAAACAAAACATTACATTGCTAGATGTCTATGCGAAATAGATGGTATAGAGATGGCCAATATAGGCTGATATATATACGACCTGATGTCGGTGTGGCTTTAAATTTGGATCATATTCTAAACAACACAATTACACAATTAGTATCTGCTTTGCTAATCAATATTTGAACGGGTAATTGACGAGTAAAACAGGGAGTTTCTCTTTTTTGGTTTTGTTTTGTTTCTGCACCAGTCAGCCTATTATGTGATGCATCTAAAAAGGTCTTATTAGGTACAATACAAGAAAAGAACAAATTGATTGGTCAGCTCAAAAAACCTTGGAATTCATCCAGCGTTCTGTTGTTTAAAAGGTCTTTCCCAGGTTCCTTTTAGTAACGTTTTTATTCTCATTTCTGCACTCAGTAGGTTTATGATTTTTTCAATTTCCACACATTTATTTTCGTAAAACGCTGATTACGAGCATAAGGCATGAGATGAAGTACAAAAAAAAGCTGAGGGGGTGATTGAGGGGAGGGGGTCTGTAATCTGATCCTGAATAGACCAAATAGACAAAAGCAAGCAAGACTCCGAGCTACAGTACAATGTAAATCACCCACTCACGAGGTCCTGCATTTGAGTTGCAAAGCGTCCTCTGACTGTCTGTCTGTACTGAGGCAGGTGTTGCATATCGTACTTTAGATTAAGTTTTTTTTTTTTTCCTCGAAAGGGTCGGGCTGTCAGGGGGGAGAATTGTGCTCTAATTCTACTCCGTGCGTACGCTGTAAAGACTACAGAGCTCCGGAGCTCCTCCCAGAGAGTATATTGTTTTGTCGCAGTGGTGGTACAATCCCTGGAGCGCCCCGACATGGCCTGCCCTAGGAGGAGCTGATAATTAGCCATACATCAGAGTCCAGGTGCAAAGCAACTGCTGTAGGAAGGAGGGGCGGCATACAGTGGCGTGAATGAGGATGGACGAGACGCTGCGCAGGGGGCTAAACTAGGTGCAGCTGGGGCCCCTCCTGTCGATCGCTCTCTCTCCCGTTTTGGTTTTCCCAATGGGGAGAAAGGGGGCCTCTTTTGTCCTGCCATGGGGTGAAAAAAATTCAAGAGCAGATTTTATTTTGAAGAGAATCTGGGTAGAGATAGAGCCAAAGCATTTTTATTCAACTTCCCGAATCTCTCAGAATTCCGTTTAATGTGCACGAGAGGCAGGCCGCCGAAGTTTCCATGGAGTCTTCCTTCATGAGCGGGACATCCTGCCGTGACCCCCTCGAGACAGCCCTGCCAGTGCACGGTCACAAGCAGCCAATCAGAGAACGACCTTGAACTCCACAATGAAATCAGACAATTGTAATTGACAAGAAAGCAGGGGGGGGAAACGCCCAATTTGGTGGCCGCTCATGCTGAATCAAATTACACACCCACTGCCTGTCTCATTGCAGGCTAGGGGATTTCGGAATAGGGGATTAGAGCATTCGTAGGTTGGGAAACTGTCTTTTTTTCCCCCTCTTGCTAGAAGGCCACTACAAAAGAATGGAGCCACTGCAAATGTACTCTGTTTGAAATGGGTCAGTTTTTCCCCCATCGAGCCTCTCTGCGCCATTGCCACATGTGCTCGGTGTTAGAAGATATGCTAGGGTAAGCTTGTGATTGTACTTAACTTACTATAACGATTTACCTATGAGCATTAGCATCTTAAATATTAGTTCTGAAAACTTTTGAAGCTCAGTTGACTGTTACAGTAGTTTTTCTGCCTTGTTTGATTTTAATGTATTACGGCCGCATTAGCGCCTGCCAGTGTTTTTGTTTTGTTTTTCTGTAAAAGAATAAGTACTTTCTATAAGTGTCAATGTAATAAGGTACTTACTTTAACTGAAATATATTTCAAGTCCCTTTAAGAAACAAAACTGAAAAGGCTTAACAAATTAAAGCTCTTAAAAGCACCTTATTTTTAATACGAATCAAAAGCATGTGCATTTCTCGACAAATGGCAAATATTATCGTTATTATTGCACTTCGGTTATATTTTGGGTTACTTTGTTGTATTGCACGGATGGCGTATTTTCAACAAGTCACTTAGCGTTATTTCTAAACGTCGCAGTCCTTAGAAATAGCATCTTAATTTCCTTTAAAATGAAAGGACACCAATACGACGGTATTGAATAGAGGTTTTTCTTACCTTCTTTTCTGTTTTTTCAAATCCCCAGCACTGATCAGGGACAGACGCTCGTCCACTGAAGGAATGTATGATTGTGCATTTCGGTCATTTATATATACCTATAAAAACCAAAACCATTTTGAAAAAAATATTCATTATGCAAACTATAATAACTCGAATTTTAGAATCTGATTCAGAACACTTGTTTGTCTTTAAACCACATTTTGTTCTCCTGCCTCTTTTTAAGGTCACCAGGTCAGCGTACGCAGGAAACAGCAATAACTGTCTTAATACTTAATAAAACAAGATATCAGTTAATCTTTATATCTAAAAATGCACTGTTGCAAAAAATGCTTTGCAGTGGTTGATAACCCTAAGAATTGTTTAAAGCCATGCACATTGTATTTACACAATAAAAGCCCTTTTTATAGAGCAAAACAAAAGCAGTAATGACTTTCCCGAATTGAAAATGCAGCACTTCAAATGTTTAGTTTCTTAATCAAACGTCGCAACTTCAGAGTGATGATATTGTTCAAAGAATGTAGCCTGAATCAATGGAGAAGGTGCAGAGCGAGATATTATTCAATACAGGCTTTGAAAGGGAGACATTTTAACTGTTAAAGACTTTATACAGCCAATCACAGCAAAACCTTTTTTGAGTATTATTTATTTGATAGGAATAAGACTATATTTATTGACATTTAGGGAGATATATAATAAAGACTGACTACCATAGGCATATCATTAAATATTTTTCACTATATAAGCAATTCTGAAAATATTGTAATAGTCTCTAATAGCCTACTTGCTAGTTTGTAATATTACGTAAGGCGTCATCCCAATAGAAATTTAGTAAATAAAGTGTGAAGGTAATGATGCCCCAAAATCTGAAAGCTCTTCAGAAAATACATAACCAAAAATTAGGGTTATCACAATCAGTAAGGGAATGAATTCATATAGTTTAGTTTGTACAGCATTTGCTTTGCCTATACTGAACGCATAAACGGTTATGACAATATAAACATTTCTACACATCCTATTGACAGGATATACAACATGTAAGAGCAGCTCAGAAGAAATAAAAAAATATATATTTAAAATGCATATCAGAACGATCTAATAATCTTCATTCAGATCATTTCAGAATGACAAGGGCACTACTGTTATGCCTAATCCGAAATAATAACTGCTCATGCAAAAAGCCATTCTGATCGAGAGGGGGGAGTGGTCACAACGTAAGACAACAGATTCACAAGGAAAAGTGGTCCAGTTTGGAGTCAAACAGGTTTAACAAGAATGTGTTGTCTAACGTGAAGCTTAAAATTAAGAACCACTGTGAATCGTTTCCGCTTCTGCTTTTTTTTCCTCAGTAATTAATTATGTGGTGTTGTTAAATAGTTGCAATTCAACAGCTTCTCTTGCTTCTTTTTGGTTGTGCATGCTGGGAAATTATTTTACAGAGCATTATTTACCTTTGAACAGCCTGTGTAGATAAAATATAACAGAGCCACTTGTACTACAGAGATCTTTAGTGAGGACTAAATGTCATGATGTACAATGATACCAGTTTATTTTTCCAAACATATTTCTCTTACCCAACATAAAGTATCTAATGCACAAATTTGCACAGTTTTGCTCATATGTTTACACACCCCTAACAGAATCTGTTTAGGTGCATTTTAAGATTGTATTTTTTTATTTAGTACGGCCCTGAAGATGCCATATACAAAATAATTTTTACGCTCATTCAGAATTTGCATAGTGTGTTTTCTCCTCGAGCTTCAATGATTGTTTGCAGCCTTTTGTGAAAGCTGCATGAGTCCCTCAATTGTCCCGAGTGTCAAAGCTGAAGATCAACATCGTATAGCCGCTGTGGGGAAGAAGTGCAGAGCATGCTGGGAAACCAAAGAACTTGGGGGGGATGTTTGTCAAGAACAGTGGGCTGCGTCAGAGACTCAAAAATTTCGCTAAAGATTACAAACAGTCATTGATGCTAAATGAGGAAACGCATGATATTAAACAAGGGCATGTGAACAATGTTTGAACAATTTTGCCTTGTAGGGTGTACTAAAAAGTAAAATAAAATGCATGGGGTTTGCAAATTTATGAGCTGAACTGTACCTTACTGCATTCCCATAACAGATATATTTGCATTTTTTTTAGGTTTAATATTGTCAAATTTCTATACGCCCGACTAGGCGAACAGTATATACCCTTCTTACATAGCAGATAGCGAAGCTGCATGTATTTATCTATAACCACTGCAGCGTCCGTTCCATAGAATCACCAGAGAACATATACATGATGCACTTAAGCAATTATAATGCCTTTCAGTATAGTACAAAGGGCAAATAATGTATTTGAATGTAAAAATGGCCACCCAACCAATGTCTAATTTTGCCTTTTGTTTCTTTATCAAAAGTGAGCTTTAAGTTGAAAATCATGGCTAGAGAAATACCACCATATCCGTTTAGGTTCTTCCTCACAGCATTTATACAAAGCAACTTAAAAGGGAAATATAGCTGTTTCGTAAGATTCTATTTTGCTAACATGCATTATTATTTCATAGACAGAGGAAGAGGTCAGTATCTGGATGTTATTTATGAATATCTTTAATGAAGCAAACATATTTATAAGTAACTTCAAGACGTTTTGTTTTTTAATTAATAAATTAAAAAGTTAATATATTTCTAAAACGCATGAAGTTGATTTCTACTAAAATGATTAAAACTATAGAATTTTTATTTATGAAAGTTAGAAAAATCCTTCACACTTCTGACAGCGTAAAACGAGTGGGGTGGGGTTTCAAAGGCTTATATTTTAAAACGTCAGATACGTGCCGTTTTAACAATGGGATAACGGCGGAAATATTTTATAGCATTCGGGGGAATTTTAAGTCACTTCAACTTTGTGCCTCAATACCGCGTTTTTGCATACTAGACGCACTCAGAAGTGTTGTGTACTCGTCCTTTAACACCTCATAGCTGAGTGAATAAAGGGTCTCTTCCTTTTTTTTTTATTAAATTGCTTTGTTTTTAAATGCAATTGTTATGAAGTGATAGGCTGAAGTACAACAGGGTGAAACTGAAAAATGATTGTGCATAGTACACACGCATAGTAATACAAGCAAAAATCAACTACATGTAACGACGTTCCGATTTCCAATCGTTTCAAAATATGCATGACAAAACTTTAAAAAAAAAAATACAAAAAAAAAACAAAACAAATCACACTTTTTTTCTGCAAATCAGACGTTCCGTTATCATATTTGCTTCCAGATATGTGAACGGAATGCAGATTTCGAGCACACTCACAGTAATACCGTTATTTGCATGTAACTTGTATCATCTCTTAACTGGCAACCTGTTTTGTCACATACAAATGAGACTTATGTACAAACTGCACTCAAGGGCTGATGATTACGTTTCATTATTACCGAGAGTGTCTCAAACATGTCAAAGCGGTGAACTATTGTTTACAAGAGAAGCATAGTCTCTCGATACTTACTTCATGGTGAACACGCATCTCGACTTTGTTTTGGCTCTGTGGTGGCAATGATAGTTGTGTAGTGGTTTCAATTTCAGTCAGACAGGAACATGGGTGGGGGGGTTAGGATGGTCATTGACGTGACCTCGCTTGGGATGAGTTACTCCAGTCCGACAGTCTGTATTTGGTAGCTTCCAGCACAGTAGAAGTGTTTCATACAGCTCTCATAGTGGTCTTAGTGCATTAGTTTGGTCAAGCATCTCCTGGTACTAGTGTTCAATTTATTGTTGATAAACGAGGGGTTTGCCATATCATAGACGAGGCTAGCCGATACTCCACGAGTCGTTTTTAATTTCATAATTCAGTATGGTGTCTACACGGGGCACGCAAACTGCAGGTTTTTTCCTTAGGACATGTTCTTTGTGACCTTCATTTTTGATATTTGATCAATGTATCTATGCCATACTAGCTTTGATTTTTTGGTTATTTTCAAGAAATTGTATTGTAAATGTTTCTAATAAAACAAACTGAATAATCTGTCACCGCTACCCTGAATTCTGTTGGTCGTACACCTGATGATTTGAAACAAAACTGATTTTATTCATAAATGTCATTAAAATATACAGAAACTGCAAAAATGAACAAAAAATTAAATAAAAACCACCAAATATTTTAAAAATAGAAGTGTACATTGGTTCCCACGTTCATGGAAGTATCAGGGAATTTTAAAATTGCCTGGAAAAGTCATGGAAATTAATAACATTTCAAAAAGCTCATAAATATTTCATCAACTAGAAATTGCTCTTTGTGAGTGCAATCTCTCTATACCATGATTTTCCTTTTCCACTATTCAAGAACGACTGGAAAGGTCACGTGGAAGTCACTGGGAACCCTGAAAAATACACAAGCTTCCAAGTGTCTATGTAAACCCAAGTTAAAAAACCCAACAGCTGATAAACATCCATGTTCATTGAAAATATATAAATGTATTTGCAGTATTCAGAGCCTTTGTTCAGAAGTCCCACTGGGAAAAGAACAGGCACGATGACAGCATCTTCCCAAAGCATTAATTATCAACGACTCCAGCTAAACGGCTGATATTCAGCATAACAGATTGATGGCATTAGCATAAATCTTTCAGGCAAGGCATTTAGGGAAGCACCTCGTGTCGTGTCTTTAAACAAATTACAACACTACTATAAAAATAAAGCCAAAACACACGACCCCCGCGGTCCCGTCCTGAGGCGAGGAGAATATGAACGCCACAGCAAACATATACAAAGATAAAACCACACCAAAAGCGTAGAAGACAGAAAAGCTGGGACAGTGAGTGAGATCTCAAGAGACCTGCTGCTCTTCGGGTTACATGTAGCAGATAACAAGGGTGGCCAGCGAGGAATTCGCTTCCAGTAAGAAAACCTCAGCAGTACATCACAAGCCATCAGTTCCCCTGCCTTGCAATATAATATGGTCAATGTACCCAATGATAGAAGCTCCTCTTAGAGAACCGAATCCCACCTGCCGCTCATTTTCCAAGCAGAAAAAAGACTATCAGTCAAAAGACAACACCCAGAAACCAGCCAAAGCAAAACTAATCATGCAAATGTCCACTGAGCCACAGAAAGTGCAATAAAATAAAGAGATAAAGCAGAAAAAAATGCCTGACACGCATCAGTAGGGATGGGAATCGTAGGGTATTTAAAAGGAACAGTTCACACATATATCAAAAATTGTATCAATTTTAATTTTATGGATGAACTCTTCCTCATGATTCTGGTTCTTTTTTAGTAATTCTAAGGAAAATCAAAGAATGGATGATGTTTGGAAAATTTATATTCCATTCTTAACAAGTCTGTTGTGAAATTATGAGAGAATTTTTTAACAGAACCATTATAACAAATAAATAAATAACCTAATATGGTAACACTTTACAATAAGGTTTCATTAGTTAACATTTGTTAACTACTTTATTTGACGTGAACTAAGAATGAACAATATTTCTACAGCATTTATTAATCTTAGTTAATTTAAACATTTAATTATGCATTATTAAAATCAAATGTTGTTAACAGTTAACGCACTGTGAACTAACATGAACGAAGAGTAATAAATACTGTAACAAATGTATTGCTCATTGTAAATACATTAACTAATGTTAACAAATGAGACCTTATTGTAATGTGTCACCCATAATATAATAACAACATTATTATAATATATTATATTTTTTTTGTGGGGGAAGCTTGACATAAGAAATATACATGACAAAAGGTGAGTTTCCCGACTTTTTAAGTGGGAAACAAAAATCATGTGCCTTAAAGTTTATTGCTGATTTTAAATTCATAATTGACATGAAATAAGATGCATACTGATTGCCATGCCATCAGACATGTTTAATGCAGCTCTGATGCATGTATTGTATATTTTCCGCATATTTTATTATGCCGATGCAGAAGAATGCATACATTCAAAAATTGATAACAGGCTGCATGAAAATAATTGGTAAGTTTTTTTTTTTGAGAACCAGATAACAATTCCCAACCCTAAATCTGAATATACTATACTCTCAAACACTACAGCACATACATCTGTCTATTAGCTTAACATATCAACATTACTCTGATCCACAGAAAACACTCCCAGCGCTCGTACAAATGAGTGCCATGACTGGAAGAAGAAACCCTTGAGAAATTCCGATCAATAATCTAGTGATAGAAAAAAACATTCAGAGAAGCATGACAAAAGAAAGCAAAAATACCACAGTATAAGATCATATTTGCATTCAATAAATACAAAAGAGCCGTTACAGCAGCGTCTGTGTAAGAATTGACTGAAAAGGTGGCTATGATGACCATAGTGTGATATTCTCTGGAGTAGAGATGCATGGAAAAGTTGTCAGACTACTTCTGTGGTGGCACACTAAAAGAAATTTTTTTTTTTATTTCACTAGTGAATCCCCATTGTGATCAGAAACCATTCAAGAGTTATTTAAAGGTAGCATTACACATTCTGCACTTTTTCTCGTTCTTCCAGCCCATTGTTTGTATGGAGACTGTCTGTGACAAAAAGTGTGAAAAAAGCAGCCACGTCTGAGCGCCCCAGCTAACTGCTCATTTCTAATTAGTCTGAAACAAGAAGCGTGGCCTCTTAGTTCTGAGAAAATGTTTGATCCATTCAATTTCAACATCCCTTATTGTCCAATTTTGAAGATTATTACTCACTGATTCTGGGCATAACTAAGTAAGTCCGTTACATATGTTAACCACATCACGTGAAGGGAATACAACGCAGTCGGACGGTCACGGTCAACCTCGCAGCCCAGCCCAGCAAAGTTGCCGATTTTCCCCAGATCCCATGGTGGCGCTGTGGCAGATCAGTTATTCTGACAGCAGGCACCCTGCTTGCCAGAATTCTGTGTGGGCTGTACAGTAATGGGAACCACTTTAGAGCTGGGGGAGAAGCTGTCATCACCACGCCCTGACATCTGCCTCTGGGACACGATGCGGTAGATTTCTGTGTGAGAGAGAGTCGGGCAGAGATTACGGAAGGTTACCTGATAAAAGTGATCGTTCAGGTATGTTATTGACAGTGGAACAAATTCAGCTGTGGTTCATTGTGTCACATAGAAATGAACAGTGTAACTGTTAAACACTGTGTGGCTGAACAGAGGTGTTTCCCAGGCCAACCCAAAAAATAACAATAAACAAAAGAAAAGAAAAAAACTGCAAAAAGCAAACCACTATTTCTGTGAAGTCAAACATTTAAAGTTTGACCTCAAAACACAGTTTCACTCATTCACAGGAAAAGAAGAGTATTTCTGTGGCTTGGAGTTTGCTGCCATCTAGAGGCAATACTTATTAACATACAAAATCACTGGTTTTGGATTGCCTACTACATCTGACTGAAACAAAAACTCAAGAAATGTCACATGTAAAATATTCTTTTTTTAAAATAAAATTACTCCTTTTTTATTTAAAGAAAATGTTCCCTGTTCTTTAAATAAAAAAAATATATTATTTTTTTTGATATATAAATTTCATGACTAAGCAGAAATTTTTATTTGAGATTCATTCAACCCTAAATTCTCATTACTGTAATGTGACAAAATAATGATATTATTTAAAATGTAAATGACATTTGTAAAGAAGCCAACTGTATTTATTATGCTTTTATTAATTTTAAAATTAAAGGCTTTTCTGGATGATTTTCATTTCTGTACTACAACAATGAGAATGGGATTTTTTTCACATAGTAATGACAATACATTTGTGTTACATTTCACCCTAAAATTAAAATAATAATAATAAACAAAAATTTACGATATTTGAAAATGCCCCCAAAATTCGTATGGCAATGCATCATGGTTTACATGACATGGTTGTTTATTATATTATGGGTGACACATTACAATAAGGTCTCATTTGTTAACGTTAGTTAATGTATTTACAATGAGCAATACATTTGTTACAGTATTTATTACTCTTTGTTAATGTCAGTTCACAGTGCATTAACTAATGTTAACAAATACAACAT
The DNA here is from genome assembly GCA_003731715.1 of Anabarilius grahami. Taxonomy (NCBI): domain Eukaryota; kingdom Metazoa; phylum Chordata; class Actinopteri; order Cypriniformes; family Xenocyprididae; genus Anabarilius; species Anabarilius grahami. The sequence continues at coordinate 3,716,466 of RJVU01051648.1, read as the reverse complement.
TTTATTTTAATAATGCATTAGTAAATGTTTAAATTAACATTAAGATTAATAAATGCTGTAGAAATAGTTCATTTTTAGTTCATGTCAAATAAAGTAGTTAACAAATGTTAACTAATGAAACCTTATTGTAAATTGTTACCTTATTAGGTTATTCATTTATGATTTGTTATTATGGTTCTGTTAAAGATTCTCTCATAATTTCACAACACACTTGTTAAGAGGGTAAAGAATGGAATATAAATTTTCCAAACATTGTCCATTCTTTGATTTTCCTCAGAATTACTAAAAAATGAACCAAAACATATCTTGTTGAAACCACCGTTATTTGACTATGGTGATGTGGAGTATAGGAATGCATGTAAAGCTGTTCTAGAACAATTAGATGTGTTATAGCATGCAGCTATTAGATTGATCACTGATACACCTTACGAAACATCAGTGTGAATTGTACTCCCTTTTAAATGGGATGTCATTACATATTAGACGGGAATTACACTGGTGTATTTTTATTTATAAAATCCTGTTAGGTTTGTTACCCAAATATCTTCAAGATTTGCTCCAACATCATATACAACCAGATCATCTAATCATATTCTTTTGATTATCCCTAGAAAGAAAACTGTTTATGGTCGTTCCGCTTTTTTTGGATCTGCTGCTTCAAAAATTTGGCATGTGCTACAAAAGTCATTGAAATTAGAAAAATATATTTCAATCACTGGATTTAAAAAAAAATAAATAAAAAAAAGAAAATAGTAGGAAGTGATTTATCACAGCCTGTAAATGTTTTGAATGAATGTATGCGTGTATAGTAATGTATGTTTGTTAAGACATGTTAACTATCCTGCCAGGCTTGTGCTGAAAATAAGAACTTGTTCTTATTTGACTTGCCAGGTTAAATAAAGTTAAATAAATAATAATAATAATAATAATGAGATTCACCCTTTTAGATGATTTGCTCAGGACTGACCTGTAAGAATGGTCTGAAATGCAAGTTCAACATTAGAAGAGTCCAGCGCTGAGGTCTCCAGGAAAGAAAGTCCATGCTTCTCTGTAAAACACACACACACACACACAATTCAACAGAGCACTTGACATCCCCTAAACACACACAAATGTGTATATATATATATATATATTTTTTTTTTTACTTTATATCTAGCTTCTCAAATACATTATCAAAGAAAAATGGTATAAATATCTAGATAGAACACACCAGCTAGCAAAGACTAAAATCACTACATTCAGTATTTGAGATAACTGAGAAAAAGGTTAACAGCAGTTATCTAAAAATGGCAAAACATGGCGTTAGCAACACCAATGTCATGGGTTCAATTCCTAGCAACATAAGTATAATATAAAATATATGTAAAATATCTATGAAGTAAATATAACAGAACCTGTGAATTCAGCATCACGTGATCCTTCAGAAATCATTCTAATATACCGATTTGCTCAAGAAACATTTCTTATAATTTCAATGTTGAAAACAGAGGTGCAGCTTCATATTTTTGTGGAAACTGTGATGCATTTTTTACAGGATAGAAAGTTTAAAAGAACAGCTAGCATTTATTTGAAAAGAATCTTCTGTGTATTCAGTCACACTTTTGTCTTTATAAATGTCTTTACTGTCAAAAATACTTACTGACCCCAAACTTTTGAAAAATAGCATAGATTCAAGTCCCTATGTGGCATATTAGGTCATTTTTTTAATAGTGAAATGTTTAATTAAACGCTACCATTCATTATTATTTATTTTGGGTGTAGATTTATTCTAGCTGTATTAAGGTGTAACTTTTATACATTTGATTTGCCATAAAAATGACTCAACAGAAACTTAATATTATGAGTAGCATGAGAATTACAGGTCAAACTAGCTTCCCCAACACTAACCTGCAAACGCTTTGGCTTCATCCATAGGAACAGCCCTCAGATGGCGCAGGTCGCTTTTGTTCCCTACTAACATGATGACAATATTGCTGTCAGCATGATCCTGCAGTTCCTTCAGCCAGCGCTCAGCGTTCTCATACGTCAGATGCTTGGCGATGTCATACACCAGCAGGGCTCCTACGGCACCTCTGTAATACCTTTGAATACACACATTTAAAAGATGCATTTATTAAGGATTTAAAATATACACAATTTATTCCAAAACCTAAAGTGCTCAATAATGGTGTGGTTACCAAGAAGTATGGTCTTGTGATTATTACTGTTATTAGAGTCTTCATCTTATCTGAATGTACATCAAGCACATGCTCATTCAACTGGCCTTACTTCTTGGGAGTCTATGGGATCCCATAGTATTATCAGGTAAAAATGGATGAGCAGGTAGAATCATTTTTAACTTGAATGTGAAAGACTTCTGGTGTCAGTCGCTTACAGTTATTTTAACTGTGCAAAAACAGTCTATTATGTTGCTCGATGTTGCAAAGAAAGTGGTATTTGGTACCAAATTGACATTATGGATTTGAATTGCTTAAAATATGATTGAAATCACTTCAAAAAGGAAAATACAGTTAAGTGCAACATGTACAGCACAAGTCTGTCATATAGGCTACATAATATTATAATGAGAACATTATAATTGTGTGCTCGGGACATGGCTTTTAATGGTGAGACTATTGTTTTGTAATCAGGCTCTTAAATATTATATACAAATTTTGATTTTGATTTATCGGCTTTCAAATATAAGGAATAATCAGTATTGGCTAAAATTTTCATATCAGTGCATCCCTAAAAATAGCTTACTTCTATGCAGAAAAACAAGGTTGACATGGCAGGCCCTGAAAAGTAATGTATATATTATGTCTTTTTTTTTACCGAAAGGCCTAGAAACTGAATTCTTGTGTTTGGAAATCAGAATTAATTAAAATTATTTATATAGCACATGAATGACATCAAAGATGCCAAATGGGACACAACGTTGTATCTTCATAGATGATGAAAGTGCCACAAAAATGGGTAAAAATCACTCAAACTTGCAATAACTTGGCCTAAAATTATGCTTTTTGTCTCCAAATATTTATGTATACTTTGCAAATGCTGTATCATATTTTTAAGGTTCGACACACATTCCCACAAATTTTTGTCAGGTGTGATTTTTCAGGACACCAACTTTCGTTGTTATTTTATATAATATTATATTTGCACAAAACAATTGAACTTAAATTAGCTGATGTCTTGATTGATTTTATGAAGACACTTACGCTGATGTGATGGCCCTGTATCTCTCCTGTCCAGCCGTATCCCAGATCTGGGCCTTGACGGTCTTGCCCTCCACATGGATACTGCGTGTGGCAAACTCCACCCCGATGGTGCTCTTGCTCTCCAGGTTGAACTCATTGCGGGTGAAGCGAGAGAGCAGGTTACTCTTGCCCACACCAGAGTCTCCAATCAGAACCACTGCGGATGACAAGGACAACGGTGCGTGAGATCAACTGGCTCAACTTTATGGTGCTTTATACACTTTTGTGTGTGCTATTGACACTGGAGACACACATGACACTGCAAGAGCTCTTTCAAGCAGATTCCATTTGTGCGCTGGCATAAACCGGCATCCCTCCACCACACAATAGCAATTAAGAGTCAAATGTTTCACACACAGAGGGTGTGTTTCCACAAAGCTTTTAACAATGAGCGAAAAGGGCACGACCAAAGAGCAACTCCCTTTTTCACCCACACAGGCAGACTTATGAAATACTGGGAATGTCTCTCTTCCGCTGACAGAGGCAAAAATCTAATAGATATTATTGTGAAATTATATTTACAGTTACACTACTGTTCAGGTAGTTTGGGGTCAGTAAGATTTTTTAAAATAACCTAATACTTTAATTTAGCAAGGTTGCATTAAATAGATCAAAAGTGACAGTAAAGATTTTCACATCGTTATAAAAAATTCTGTTTTAAAAAAATACTTTCTATTCATCAATAAATCCTGGAAAAAACATGCTACAGTTTCCACAAAAAAAATATTAAGCAGCAGAACTGTTTTCAACAATGATAATGATAATAAATGTTTCTTGAGCAGCAAATCAGCATATCAGAATAATTTCTGAAGGATCATGTGACACTGAAGACTGGAGTAATGATGCTGAAAATTCAGCTTTGCATCTCAGAAATAAATGACATTTTAAAATATATTCAAATGCTAAAGAGTTATTTTAAATTGTAAAAATATTTTAAAATTTTGTTATAATTTTTTGCAGCCTTGGTGAGCATAAGAGACTATCAAAAACATTAAAAAATTGTCCCGACCCCAAACTTTTGACTGGTAGTTTTTTATTTGTGCCTGAGGTTTCTGAACTTAAATGAATAGTAAAGATTTTTCATTTTTGGGTGCATTTACTGACCCTCATGTCCTTCCAAACCTGTATGTTGTTAGTTTTTCCATAGAAAACAAAAAGAGAATCTTAATTTTATTTTTCATATAAAAATTTGGCGACCAAAAATGACACGCACACACAAAATCTCATTCTCAAATCTGTATATTCAAACTATCATTTCACATTCACTTTGGACATGTGAGAACCAATTGTTTTTGGCTTCAAGAATGTCAAATCTAATTTATTTTTAATTTGAATTACTTACATCTGAACGTGGAAGTCAATAAGATTTCAAAGCTTCATCGGATGCAAGGACTATCAAGTGAATAACAACTTGCATTTCAGTCTGTTCATCAAACAAAGTTAACGTAGAACATCACAAGACCTGAACATGATTAAATGGGATTAAATAATGACAATTTTAATTTTCATTTAACCTAAATCTAAAACAATCATGGCTAATGCTGTCAACTCATCAACATGAAAGAATAAAATCCACCAAGACAAATCTCAGCTATATTTGTTCTAAATGATAATGGTCTGAGTTAAACACAAAGGAAAGCACTTTGACAAAGAATTTGCTTGTTTTAAAGCTAGTGGAAGGGCATGTTTAAAGAGCAGAGCAGTGATTGAACAGCACTGATTGATTCATGATCAAACAGCAGAAGGTGCACGGACATCTTAAACACACAAGGAGGTCGAGGGCAGAACTGTGACTAATGGAAGTGTCAAATCCAAGGACATAACCACCACAGACATTGAGGAGGTCAATATCATCATTAGTATTCACATTAATCTATCACTAGGAGAAATTCTTAAACAGGACAAAACAAGACAAATGGATGATCTAATCTTCCAGATGGTTTCCGCTGCATTGGGTAAGATTTCGTGACCTCGGTGAGTTTTAAAAACCTCCTGAATGCAAACCCATCCTGATTTATACAGGTCTTACCAGTTTAACTGTGCGTATATTGCAGACACTATTGAATGAAACCTCAAAATCAGTTTCTCCCATTAAAGATAAAATGTTTTTTTCCTTTTCCATGAGGGAATTGTATTAAATGTTCAAAATGTCTGATCTATATTAAATTATAAAACAAGACACATTAAAAGAAGCCAATCATGTTGTGTATTATATAAATCAAGCAAAAATCACACTTGACTTGACTAAGTTGTATATTTTTAAGCCTCTTTATGTATTTGCCCTGAAAATCCATGGTATTAACAACAGGTAAATTGTTTCCACATGCTCCAAGATGAACATTAGCTGGCTGACCTGCCAACATGTCCCAAAAACCAGCTTGTCCACCTTAAGCTAGCTGGTTTTTTGCTGGTCCAAGCTGGTCTACCAGCTATTGACCAACTTTGAGCAGTTTGAAATTGCAACCAATGTTGCAATCCACAGGTTGAATGTGCTAATCTGTGTTTTAGAGTAAAAAAAAGAAGACTTCCTATAAGAAAAGAGACATGCAGCATATGTAGACGACATACAGGAGCTCATTTGAAAGTCAGCTGTTCTGGAATTGTAGTAACGTGGTACTCACCTTTAAAGAGATAGTCATACTCGTCCTCTCTACCCGTCATGACTTTAATCTTCTTACCGGCTTAATAAGAACTCCGTGTTTTCAAATATTAAGACGTTGTGCTCTTCTGGAGAACCACAAGGTGCTTTTCTATTTATTACAAAGCCAAAAAACTTCGTTTGTGAGACGCATCAGCTGATCACGAGCGCTTCATTACGCGCGTCATGCGTTAAAGACGGTCAGAATAAAAAATAAAAATATATAATATATATCTCCTTCTGTCGACAGTTGTATATAATGTAATCGTTAAGCAAAAAGGTCCCGAATTAGTCAAAATTTTAGCTAATCAACTTTGATACGATGTTGCTGTGCTACGTCAACCAAGTTTCGCCCTGCTGTCTCATCTTAAGGCAAACACTTACGTCATTGTGCTGAGATGTAGCCCCGCCTTTCCGGTGATCTTATTGGCCAGAAACACTGTCTATCACACGAGTGTGCCTCTGCCACCCAATGAAATGTTTGACGGGGCTTCCGCACAGGTGTGTAACGTCACAGGTGTGTCGTTTATAGTTGTCAGGAGATATAAACACAAAGTATAATGATATTAAAATATACGTCTTTGAATAAAAACGTACGGTATAATAAACACACGAGGTAGCCTGTCAATGCAGTAGAAAAAAGAGTCACAGGTGTATGTCAGATGAGCTCCTCCACATTCCACAGCTTGACTTCACTCATGCTTTACAGAGGATGATGGGGCCTGCAAATGCCACGTAGGAGGTAATGAGGAGGCAGGACTGCGCAACATTCAGTGACTGAACCGAGAATGCCTTTTCATTTCCAATTCAATTGTTACAATAAAATGAAATTGAATTGAGGTAGTATCTCATCTTTTATTGGTGTAAATTGTCCATATATATACAGTACAGTTCAAAAGTTTGGAACCACTAAGATTTTTAATGTTTTTAAAAGAAGTTTCGTCTGCTCACCAAGGCTACATTTATTTAATTAAAAATACAGTAAAAACAGTAATATTGTGAAATATTATTACAATTTAAAATAACTGTTTTCTATTTGAATATATTTGACGAAGTAATTTATTCCTGAGATGCAAAGCTGAATTTTCAGCATCATTACTCCAGTCTTCAGTGTCACATGATCCTTCAGAAATCATTCTAATATGCTGATCTGCTGCTCAATAAACATTTTTTTTATCTTACCACAAATGTTTGAATGGCATCATGGTTTCCACAAAAATATTAGGCAGCACAACTGTTTTCAACATTGATTATAATCAGAAATGTTTCTTGAGCATCAAATATCAGAATGATTTTTGAAGGATCATGTGACACTGAAGACTGGAGTAATGATGCTGAAAACAGGAATAAATTAGATTACTATATATTTACAAAGAAAACAATATTTCACAATATTACTGTTTTTTTGTTTAAATAAATCCAGCCTTGTTGAGCAGAAGAGACATAAGCCTATTTCAATTCCACAGTTACAATTGTAATGTTTCCAAACTTTTGATAGGTACTGTATTTTCTGCTTTATTCTTTATTTTTTACATTGTATAAAATCCATAAGGACTTAATGCACGTGTTTGTAGTACATAAACTAATCATAAAATTGTCATAAAATATAGGGGTAAAATATTACATATTGGTTATTGTTCAGCAGTGTATTTGATTTCTCATTAAAAGCAAATTGATTTCAAATTAAAAGCACAAAAGAGATAAAAAAAAAATCTAGCAATTAGACAAAGGTCAGATCAAAACTGGTATTACACCCAATATTTCTGTCCCCCTCACTTCTAAAATGATGGCTACGCCCCTGTTGTCTGTGCATTCTCAAACTTTGATTTATAAACAGTTTCCTTTTTGGACATTTTTCAAACTGCACTTAAAATTCATTGTGGAAAAAAACAATTCAGACATTTTTCTTACATATTCCTGCTTTAATTATAATTGGAAAATGACATATTGGATATACTTCCTTTTTTTGCTTTAACAACAGCAATTGATAATACCTTCAGCATCAGTGATCATATTATCATAATGATAACGAAAATATAATGTGCAAAAATGTCAAGCATTCATTACGAAGACAAAAATCAGCACTTTGCTGATTAATATATTAATAGCACAAAATATTGATTTAGAGCTGATTAGTCTTAAATAATAAAAAATGTTAAAATTAATTCAATGTTAAAATAAATGTGTAAATGGAAAAATATGTTCTCTCCTCAATCTTACATACTAATTACAGTAATAAAGTTATTTCTCCAGCATGCTGAGTAAGATGAATTGCTTGTTGTATTTCTCTTTTGTAAGTCACCTTGGATAAAAGCGTCTGCTTAAAGTATGTAAGTAAAAAGAAAAAAAAAAAGGTTTGGCTTGAGATTTCTTAAATTATAGGTACAAACAAAAATCTAATATTACTAAGAGGGAACATATGGGGGAAAATACATTAAAATTAGGTCAAATAATCCTTGTCAGTCAAACCTGACAAACATTAAAAAGCCTACATAATATTTATGAATACAAATATGGCTATGTCAGTTAATGAAATGGATTTCCTTTTGCTTTTTTGCCATACTGGTTCTTTCTTAATGATGGCTCTATTGTACAAGCTGAATTCACAACTCCATTAGGATCCTTGTGAAGTCCTTCTGAACATCCAGAATGTTCTTTCACATGTTCTTGCAGCAGGCCTTCTTCTCCACCTGTGCGTCATCTGCATTGGGTTGGGACAACGTCACGGCATTGATAGAGCCTCGAGTCACTTCTTTGCTGCTCACCTTTTTATGGATTTCTGAGAGAAACAGTAATGACAACATGATTATGGTAATGAGGCCGAGTGCTTGTATACACTATTTCAAGCCTGACTGAAGAGGAGAAATCCAGAGGGCAAGGGACACATGTAAAGTACATGTAAATAAGGTCTGATGTGTTCAGAATAAACAGTAGCTTTACCTGCAAGCACAGTGTTGAATGCCTCCTCGACATTTACTGACCCCAAAGCTGAGGTTTCCATATACAGAAGTCCATTCTTTTCTAGAAAGATAGAAAAAGAATTATAATAACATATTAATAAAAATAAACTTGTGGTTGCTGGACTATAAATATATAGTAATATATATATAAAATGTATGTTATATACCAATAACCACTTGTAATATTCAAGTTGTAATATTTATATATAATATATATCATAAAAAATAGGACCTGCAAAATCCTTTGCGTCCTCTGTTGGAACGGTCCGTATTTCTGCCAGGTCTGATTTATTGCCCACAAGCATGACTACGATATGAGCATCTGCGTGATCGTAGAGTTCCTTCAACCAGCGCTCGGCACTTTCATACGTCAAGTGCTTTGAAATGTCGTAGACTAGTAGGGCTCCAACTGCTCCTCGGTAATATCTGAAGCATAGGAAGCCAGATCATATCAGGTCAGGTGACTGGATTTACTTCCTTTTTTGATTCAATGGAACACTGTCATAAAACATTATGTAATATAGCAGAATGACAACAGAATATGATTTGGAATGACAGGTGAGAAATGAATTGTATAGCAACAGGTAGTGAAATATGCAATGCTACATTCTTTTCAGATTGCTAAAGTATGGATGAATGACAATTCAATAATGCATTTGCATATACACATATTCAAAGTGGTGACCACAGTTGTAGAGAGAATTATTCTGACATTTTGGTCTGTTTCTCACAGTTATTGTATACAGAAGACTTACATAGCAAAGTAAATATATTACAGTATAAATACACTACCATTCAAAGGTTTCTCTTTTAAAGGAAATTGAGAGTTTTATTTATTATAAAAAATATTTGTATCTCAAATAAATGCTGGACTTTTGAACTTTCTATACCACAAAAAAGTCCTAAAAATTGCATCACAGTTTCCACAAAAATATGAAGCAGCAAAACTGCTTTTAAAATTGATAATAATAAGATGAAATGTTTCTTGAGCAGCAAATCAGCATATTAGAATGATTTCTGAGGGATCATGTGACACTGAAGACTGGAGTAATGACGCTGAAAATTCAGTTTGACATCACAGGAATAAATTACATTTTAAAATATACTGAAATACAAACTAGAAAATGAAACTTTTTACAGTATTTTTGATCCAATAAATCAGCATATAAGAATTTCGAACAGTAGTACATTATATATATACATATATAATGAAGGAAAATAAGATACTTTTTTAAAATTAATTTGATTTTAGCTGCACAACTGTGGTCAACAAGTGTGTTATGTTCCACAGAAGAAAGAAAAACATGGCGTGATGCTGAGTAATGAAAGAATTGTCATTTTATGGTGAATTAGGGGCGGATTTGCTTGTTTAGCAGCACCATTTGTATGGTCTTTAAACGTTATACCATGCAAAACTCACGCAGAAGTGATGGCCCGGTACCGCTCCAGTCCGGCTGTGTCCCATATCTGAGCTTTGATGGTGAGACCATTTAGCTGCACAGTTCTTGTGCTGAACTCCACTCCGATGGTCGTCCGGCTGTCATGATTAAATTCATTCTTGGTGAACCGTGACAGCAAGTTGCTCTTCCCAACACCAGATTCTCCAATAAGAACCACTGCAACAAAACATGGAGATGCATATGAGTCACAGGGTCTATACTCTTCTATATATTAAATTTTAAAGAACCCTTTATGCAAAAAAAAGAGGAAATGTCTTAAATGATTGCATAATACTTTCATGTTCAACTGGTTATTTTATTTTTTTCTAGTGATAAAGTATGTTCATGTGACATGGCCAAGTACGGCGTCCCATACTCGGAATTTGTTTCCGATTTAAATAAAAATATAAAAGGATTTAAAACAAAGTTAATTAATTAAAGCTAAATCCATAAAATGATCCCATGATGGGAACCCCTAAAAGGTTCTATATATGAAGCACCTGACAGAAGCCTTTAAGTTTCTATATAAAACCTTTAGTGTATAGAAATGCCACGAACCTAGACTTGGTGTTATGGCTATATAGTGTCTTCTTGCTATAGAGCACTCATTGAACCCACCCATGAAAAATTTGTGATAAACCCCACGATTGTTTTGCACAATTACTGCTTGGTATATTTAGCAACACTAAAATCAATGATTAGTTGCGGATTAAAGGACCAGCCATTTAGAGACTCATGATGCAATCGTCTACAATGTAATGTTTGTTGTCTTGAACTTTAAGAAGTTTTTGGAGTTTAAGAAATTATTTGATAAGAAGTGATTCTGACTTTAAATTCTGATTTGATGAGCCATATTCAAAACATTTATATTAATGCATTTGGCAGACACTTTTTGATTGATTTCAAGGTTTTGGGTGCAAAGTCATGGGTTCAAATCCCTGAGAACACACAAATTCTCAAGTTGCTTTAGATTAAAGCTTCTGCCAAACACATAAACGCATCTTTATCTAGTGAGAAATGCTAACACCACTTCTCCCTAAAATCATACATTTATTTCAGCCATTTATAGAGTGAGAAAACAAAGTGGGGTTATTCATCTCTACAATGTTCCATCATTTTACTCCAAGTAGGTCATGTTTCAATGCAATTATTACTCTTTTAAATTGCAACATTAAGATGTAATTCGTCTTATGCAATCACACATCGGTATCCTTATGAGGAAATAGTCCAGGCTTGTTGTTCATTCAAACTTGAGACAGAAGTAGATCTAATCCTTGTATTATCATGCCAGAACAAACCCTCACTGGATGAACAGTATAACACTTCACCATATGAAAACCCTGGTAATTGTAGGTGCAAACAAGAATGACTCAAACATGTCAGAAGTAAAGTCAACACTCCACCCATGCAGGACTTTCATAACATTTCTGGGATTGGAGGTAATTTATCATATTATGTCAGGACATGGGACAATAATAGAGTGTTAGAAAAAAAGAAATACACAAGGTTTATTATAGTAGCCTATAAGAAGTATTAATTATCTCACAAATGCACAAATATCTGTGTATTTAAAAGTGTTGTCATTTCTGATTAAACAATCAGGACAGGTGATAAACTTATTAAAGCTGGTCCTTTAAATGATCATGATCTTGCTTCTTTTAAATGGTTTCCTCTAAGTGTTTCCTGTTCTTGTTGCTTCGATTTAACCATGATGAAACCAACGTTTTGTGTCGTTTGTGCAATGGGCTTCAACAGGTACAACTATTTCCCCTTCTATACTGAGTAACAGAACTCAGTTATCTTGTGTAAACAAACCCTTGTTGTCATGGAAATCACATTTCAACCATCCTATAGGACTGCATTTGTTTTGTGGTAAACCAACCCTCAGAGCTTTACTTAAAGGAGGAATTCAATTGCAGGTATAATATAACAATGTGCAAAGTAAATGACACTCTCTACAAGTACTGCAAAAACATGGGATGAATGCTTCCTGATAATGAAACTAATTAAACATCACCTGAAAGACAGTTTAAGGTTGCAATAGATTGTTTAACATGCACTGCCACCGTAACTATATGCAGAAGTGTGAAATCTTACCTTTGAAAACAAAGTTGTAGGCCTCATCAGACCCCATATTGTCACTCTTGTAAGCAGATCTACCTTCACTAATCTAGATTAATGCTGCATGAGTCAAAATCCCAATGAGAATCAAGAATGACAGTTTCCCCTCGCTATGCTACAGCGGCTGACCTAAAAAAAACAGAAAAACAGCACTAAATAAAAATGAAATCCTAGTTTATGGTGGACAGTTCACTTGTTTGTACAAGGAACTAGCTCTGTTATTTAGCCTGGCAGTTCCGCTATCAGATGTGCCGTACCTGGGGAAGGTGGGCGTGACTTTAGCTGCGCTCAAGTCAGGTCAAACAGGTAGGGCGAGCACAGGTGCAGTCATATGAAACTGTGTGCAATAGTGCACCTGCTCAGCCAATGAAAAGACGACATACACACCATCCACAACCAATCATTTTCTTTTAAGCAGTCTCTCCCAAGATGAGGAAGACATTTGCCATGGAAGAGCCCCTCCCATGGTTGATATTTTGGATTACATGATTGAAACACAAATATTATAACTGATGTAACAGTGATATTTTATCTTTAGACACATTGCAACATACAATATTCAGGGGAATAAAATACAAATATTCCCGATTTTGTAAGTTGTTGTTTTAAAGGGGTGGTTGATTATGATTTCACTTTTTTAACTTTAGTTAGTGTGGAATGTTGCTGTTTGAGCATAAACAACATCTGCAAAATTATGATGCTCAAAGTTCAATGCAAAGGGAGATATTTTCTTTTAAAGAATTCTGTTTAAGGACTACAATGAGCTTCTTCCCGGGGTGGGGACATCACTAACCCTAAAATTTACATAAACCCTGCCCCCAAGAACACGCAACAAAGGGGGTGAGGCCATGTTGGGCTGCTTTAGAGAAGAGGAAGAGTTGTTGTAGTAGAGTGTTGTTGCCACGCCGTCATTTTACACCGGACTGCTTCACAAACGAGGGTCAATTCAATGCTGGATTTGCACAAAAGATTAACATGACGGCACATGCTAGTCGATGAGTTGAATCAACTCCACAGCAACTACATAAATGTATCAACTAACCATTCAGAAACGTCCAGTTTCATTTTAAAAGTTGAAACTTCTTTCTGAGTCTCTCCATCAGTGTCGACTCCGGTTTGAACAATGTAAGGCTGAACACAGTTACTGACAATCCTCATTTTGGCTGCGTGAGATTCTCCAGCTTTGTTGTTGTTGAGGAACCGAAGCGTGAGCTGTTAGAGCTCCACCCTCTTCTGGAAAGGGGGCCGGAAGCAGCAGCTCATTTGCATTTAAAGGGACACATAAAAATGACGTGTTTTTGCTCACATCCAAATAAAGGCAAATTTGACAAGCTATAATAAATGATCTGTGGGGTATTTTGAGCTGAAACTTCACAGACACATTCTGGGGACACCAGAGACTTATATTACATCTTGTAAAAGGGGCATTATAGGTCGCCTGTAACATTATTCCAGACATAATAAAAAAAATGTTTTAAAGAAGGAAAAACAACAACAAGTAGCAAAAAAAATAGATTTATTTAATATTTCTGACACAACACTATGGAAGCTTGTTTTAGCCATGGAATAAAAAATTTCTAAAAAGGTTATTGCGACTTTTTATCTCACAATTCAATTTTTTTCCCTCTTGCAATTGCTAGTTTATATCTCACAATTCAGACTTTATAACTTGCAGTTATGATTTTATATTTGGATAAATTCAGGGGGGAAATTGGAGGAAAAAAAAAAAACATCAGAATTTCAAGATATAAACCCGCAATTCAGACTTTTTTTTTTCTCGCAATTGTGAGCTTATATCTCACAATTCTGACATTTTTTCACAGAATTGCAAGTTATTAACTCACAATTGCAAGATAGAATTGTGAGATATAAACTCGCAATTACATGGAAAAAAGTCAGAACTATGAGATTTAAAAAACAAAAACAAAATCGCATTTACCTTATTTATGTTTTTATTCTGTGGCAGAAGCAAGTTTCCATAAGACAGCCTGATCACTGACTGCAAAAATATCCTGAGACATAAACAAAAAAAGGAAAATAAAAAAAGAAAATGCAGTTCAAATGGATTAATTCATGTTTATGCAATAATACTTATTTTGGGTTTTATAACCACATAATTTGATACAGAAATCAACTTGAGTATGCAAATAAATAAAGCCATAGATATTATTGTATAAAGGCCAAGGTCTTGTACACAAATCCACATGCCAAAATAGATCCTACGATGCTGCCACTTGTGTAAGTGGTTCCTCAAGGTACTGCACTAAAGCCTCAGCCTGTGAACATAAAAAACACAGTTATTTGTGATTGTTCATGAAAAAACACTTATGGTGTACATTAATTCTCAATTACTAAGGCACATCTCACCTTGGCTTTAAGCATCCCAAAGCCGACTGTCTCCTTGGCATACATGCAAAGCAACAAGTTAGCAACACGTGTAATGGCCACCCTTCCCTCCTGTAAAGACAGAGAAAATGCAACACATATTAAAGAAAGACTATTGTAGTAGTTCATCATGTTAGTATTATTTCTGGTATGGTTTAATTTCCAGAAACAGATTATAACCCATGTGTTTTGCATGGCATATAGCAGTTGCTGTGCTGAATTTGCATATCTTACAAATATGTGTATAACTTGCATATCTTAAAGATTGGCATTCACAATCATTTACTGTAACCCAACTGTACAATTGTATTCCTACCATACAATCCATCAGTATGAATTTCAGTTTGTCCTCATTAAAGGCCTGGTGTCCGTTTTTGTCGTAAGCCGCCCAGATGTTGCTGGCAATAGCTGCAGTGACTCTTGCATCGGTGTCTCCATATCCAGAATACGCCAACAGGGAGCCTTCGTTGTTCAATAGCCTAAAATAAAATAAAAACACACCAAAAAAACTCTTCATATAATATGACTTTGACTTGTAAAGTGGCCAAAAATTATATGAACACCAAAATGACCAAAATTTTTGCTCAGTGACTTTAATTAACTGTTGTTTGGGTGTTTTTTAGTGGCTGTATATCAGTCACTTCTCTTTGAGCTCACACAACTAAACAAAAAACATTATTTGCTTGAAAAGTGTATGTGTACAATATATAATTTTTAAATAAATGGTATTTGATGGTATATTTAATCTAATTCAAAGACATTCTGATATTTTTAAGTATAACAAGTATCCAATCACGTTTGGATCTACTACACGAATAAGACATTTGTTAATGATTTAACACGCAAGATAACATTACCCAACAAAACCCAAGGCAACAAAATACCTTAAGTGAATATGTTTTGAATAACATAAATGCACATTATTATTGTTTCATGTCAGTTTATCTGCCAGCTAAAGCTACTGATATGAACAAAGATTGAATTTCATATACTTACAGTGTGCTTTGTACTCCGCTGGTGTTTGCTTGACTGAGTACTTGTGTTAATGCTTTAGGACGCAACATAATTCAAATGAAAAGAGCAAATATACTAATAGACGTTTAAAATATACGCGAGATTATAGCAACAACTTCCAGCAGCACAAGCACATCAGATGACTTCTTACTTCCGCGATGATGGATCATGGGAAATGTAGTGTCATGGTAGTGCCTACGAACTACAAAACCGTGGCCTAGAGATAACTTGGAGGAGACAAAAAAACAGAAATCTGAACGAAACACGGATGGTTTATTTACTTGTTTTAACCACGAAATCAGTGTTATTTTTTTGCTGGCAAAAAAATTAAGTTATTTTAAGGGAATTTCTAGTCATTTTTGGGCGCAAACAAACTAATACTTTAAGACTTATCTTAAAACGTTTTCTTTTATATTTTGGCAATACATAATTATGTTATAAAATCACAAATAATGTCAGTACTTCTTTTTTGACGGTCTGACACGGATTCTACCGTGTAAACCGCTCGAGCTGTATCGTGTTGCTTGGCTCCTAAGCATTCTTTTCTATAGCATGTTATTAGCGTTTATATATTTTCTTAACGATGTTATACTTGCACGTAAATACAATATATACTTTTAAGACCTCCCAACCTTTTGTCTTGACTTCCTTTGTGGGGTGAGGGCTTCAGGGAACAGCTGCAACAAGTAAACCCCTCAGTTAAAATTGGAAGGGTATTAGCACACAAGGATTTAACTTCAAAAGATTTGTTTTTACTAGCACGACCCAACATATACATTCTTAAATGTAAAGGTTCCTCATTGGCATCTATTGAGAACCTTTAACGTCCATTGAGCATTTCAAATGCACTAAAGGTTATTTATTGTGAGGGGGAAAAAACCTTCTTCACCCTAAGAAAAAAAAATGTCTGCTCTTTGGGGAACCCAAAATGGTTAGAACCTTTATTTTTATGAGTGCATGGTTTTGAGACTTTGACCAATGAACTTCCATAATTTTTAAATTATCTATTAAAAATCACTTTTATAGTAACTGCACCCACAAAGAAAAAATTTACAGATGAGCATAACAGAATCTAAATTCACCATAACGCTTCCAGTCCTGGCTTTCACAATTTTAAAATTCCAGGTTTTCAAAGGCCAACTTCTCATATTGTTGGCCAAAGTACATTACCAAGATATGTTATTTAAGGTATCTAGCCAAAGCAGTCTTAATGCTTAAAGCTTTGTGATAGCAGACATAAATGCATGTACAATGTATCAAGACGAACAAATGACTTTTGTGTGACCTCCAATAGTTTGACAATAACTGCAACCCTCAGGTGAATTAAAATCATTGTCGTTATAAGAAAATATGATCATGCAATACTTCTTAAACCATTATAAAAGCATTGCAAAGAGTGACTTACATTGGATTCAAGACAAAATCAGATGTTGGCTTAAATGAAATACAAACCTCAATTAATGCAGGTTTCTGTATTGTAATTCAAGTAGAATAAAGAGTGGATTATGGATGTGCAGCAAAAAAAATATGAACATTTTAATTCACATCAAAACTCTGTTAGTAGATGGCTGTTGGTTAGCACTGAGAGAAGCTAGCATCACTATCATGCTGTAACCAGTTTGTTTTGCCAGAGCAACTTGAGGATGATGTATCCAGTATACAATACAAGTGTGTTCCAGGCACTAGAATACTCCTATGTCAAAGCATAAAGATATGGTCAAAACAAATGGTGTCTGCGTTCGCCAATGCTTGTTAAGCTGAGAAATATTTTATTGATGCTTTGTTACAGCCTTACCCATATGACAAGCCTTTACGGTCAATTGAGGTACAATCCTCACAAAGGCAAACGACTAAGAGATGACTGAACATCTTTTCAAAATCTCATCTCCAAATTCATTCCTTTCTAAAATAGCTGAAGTGTAAGCGATCAGAGTCAAGGTGTTATAGTGCTCCAACATGTTCATGTCTATTAGATTTCGATTAACACATCAAATGTCAAGGAACGCTCAAATCAACGTCAACTGAGGAAGGTGGAAAGGGAGTAAAGGGTAAGCTCTACATTTCTGCAATAAATACTGGTTTGATCAGGCATGAATTAGGAGAAATAGAGAAATTAAGGAAACCAAGCATTCTCACAGAAGACAAGAATCTCTCTGGCCTCGGAATTCAAGCGGATGGATTGTATTCCCCTAACCACCGAGTAGTGCCTCAGGTGAGAATGATCTAATTGTAAGGAATGGTAACTTAGACTTGGTTCAGCAAATGTAAGCTCTGTCCCATCTTACTAGTGATGAGGGATTAGTGTGACGTCATTCCACAGCGATTCTGGTTTGGTTTTTTTTTTTTTGTTCAAGGAAACAAATTTGAAACCTCATTGNTAATAAAAAAAAAAAAAAAAAAAAAAAAAAAAAAAAAAAAAAAAAAGGAGAGAAAAAAACAAAAAACAAGATTGGAGTAATTGGAATTCTGTCTATGTAGGACTTGTCAGATTTTATGTGATGAAGGACTATGTTTGCTTCTTGTCTCCCTTCGCACGCTCTCAGCTGATGGAATTAAGAAGGCTGGGAGCCGAGCAGTCTTTCGATGGCGGCATTGATGTCGCCCCCGGTGGCGATGAGGGCCTGCAGGTTGGCTTCCCTGTTGATGAAGCCCATGGCACTCAGCTGCTCCAGCTGTTGCTGGAAACGCACTTCTGGAGTCTGAGTCTGCAAAGCAAAATAAAGTAAGTACAATCAAATTTATACACTACACTGTTAAGAACTGTAAATAACAGCAGCAACAAAAGAAACACGAGTACCGATGCACTCCCTCCAGCAAACATCTGTAACATCTGTTGCATGAGCTGCTGCTGGGCGGGATTAGCTCCAGCAGCAGGGGTGGGGGCGGGGCCCTGGCCTGAGGGCGGAGGATTCTCAGGAGTCACATTCACACCTGTGGGCAGTGGGGCACCAGGAATCCCAGCAGGAATCCCAGCAGGCATCCCTGCAGGCATCCCACCAGGCACCCCTGCAGGCATCCCACCAGGCACCAGACTAGAAAGAGGCAAGGAATTTAATTAGGAAAGAGCAGATATTGACACACTGCTTATTTGATTATTTGATTGTTGAATCTAACAACTAATTGTTTCCATAAATGGAACAACAAACTTGTTTAAAGGGTTAGTTTACCCAAAAATGAAAATTATCCCATGATTTACTCACCCTCAAGCCATCCTAGGTGTTTATGGACTATCTTCTGTCAGATGAACACAATCGGAGATATATTCCTCCAAGCTTTATTATGGTTGTGAACGAGGGGCCACATTTTGAAGCCAAATTAAACTCATCTATCCATAACAAAAGTCATCCATACGGCTCCAGCAGGTTAATAAAGGCCTTCTGAAGTGAAGCGATGGGTATTTGCAAGAAAACATCCACATTTAAAACTTTAACTAGAATAACTAGCTTTCAGCAAACGGCTGTATGCGTCAATTTGTGGCAGAAGAGAAACCTCTGACCCAACGCAATGACGAATGTGGAAGCTCGGATGATAGAGCAAAACAAAACACCGATCATGAATTAGAAGTCTAAAATGATAATTTTTAAAGAGAAATGTCTGAGGATTTTGATATAAGAGAAGAGCTTCAGTTTGTTGCAAAGCCCTATTTGTTTGAACCGCAAGAGGCGTCTAAGTTTACACTACTCCTACATCCTGCATCATACATCGTGTCAGGGGTTACTCATTTGGCGCAAGTCGACTTGCGCAGTATGCACACGGTCGTCCGCCGGAAGCGAGTTATTTGAATTTATACAGTTTTAAATATGGATATTTTTCTTACAAAAACACATCACTTCAGAAGGCCTTTATTAACCCCCTGGAGCCATATGGATTACTTTTATTACGGATGGATGAGTTTATTTTGGCTTCAAAATGTGGCACACCCGTTCACAACCATTAAAAAGCTCGGAAGAGCCAGGATATTTTTAAATATATCTCCGATTGTGTTCGTCTGAAAGAAGATAGTCATATACACCTAGGAAGGCTTGAGGGTGAGTAAATCATGGGATAATTTTCATTGTTGGGGGAACTATCCCTTTAATAGGCAAACATGTGTGCTGTAATCTAGAGGAAGCTGGATTTACTTGGCAACAAAGCCAAGAGGGAAATAACTAGAAGAAAGAGGATGTGTTCTCTTAGAGGTTCTCACTCTGTAGAGAATGAAGTAGTGCTAAGCAATTTAACTCAATATACTCTCAAAAATATTTTACTGGGAATATAAA
>RJVU01051648.1:3578423-3690213 GCA_003731715.1 Anabarilius grahami | reverse complement strand
CCGTGTCTGGCGGTACCACTTTTAGCATAGCTTAGCATAGTTCATTGAATCTGATTAGACCGTTAGCATCTCGCTCAAAAATGACCAAAGAGTTGGAATATTTTAAAGAATATTTTTCCTATTTAAATATTTTTCCTGCGTAATATCATTGCGCCTGCTGCACCCATGGTACGGCAGCAAAGTTCCTTGATTATTACGCCGGAATGAGAGTATAGTTCCTAGCCATATCGGCCTAGAAAATCGCAACTTTTCATTTTCTGTCGGTCTTAGTACATGATGTAACTACAGAAGAGTCAAGTTTTAAATAGGAAAAATATTGAAACTCTTTGGTCATTTTTGAGCAAGATGCTAACGGTCTAATCAGATTCAATGAACTATGCTAAGCTATGCTAAAAGTGCTACCGCCAGACCCGGAGATCGGCTGAATGGATTCGAAAACGGTAAAACTCAACTGTTTAACTCTAGAGGAGCTGGAAAATGAGCCTATTTTCAAAAAAAGTGGAGTGTTCCTTTAAAGAGACTTTGGTTAGGGTCAGTTTGACTTATACTGTACTTTCAAACTGCTCAAAATACTGGTTAAACTATTTTATCTTGAATTTTTGTGAATATTTATCATTTAGGGTCATGAATGAACGTGCATGCAAAGTTTTGACGCATAGATGTGTTTTGGTTTGTACATTTGCTATACTTGTGAGGACAAAATGTCCCCACAAGGATAGTAAAACTTGAGATTACCTCATTTGTGAGAATTTTTTGCTGGTCCTCACAAGGAAAATTGATTAATAAACATAATAAAATGTGTTTTGGTTTTTTTAAATGTAAAAATGCAAAACGTTTTCTGTGATGGGGAGGTTTAGGGGTAGGGTTAGGGGATAGAATATACAGTTTGTACTGTATAAAAACCATTACATCTATGGAGGTCCTCACAAGTATAGCAAAACAAACGTGTGTGTGTGTGTGTGTGTGTGAATGACAAGCTACAATAGAGGTATTCTGTTTTTAAATGAATCTTTAGTGTTTTTTATAGTGTCTATTTTTGCATAAAAACCAATGTGGCACAACACAATTGGTTGAACCCAGTTTTTGAACACAACTAGAGGGTTCAAACATGAACAAATTCTGATCTGCACAGGGAATACTTGGTGTTGTTTTGGTGCAGATTTTAATCAGTTCTATGAAGCACAAAATAATACACACTTTAAGAGTACCTTATGTGAATAGAGCAAGAATTTCTTATACAGGATGCATTCGACTCCAAAATACATGACAGTAGCTTCTTAACATGTTCATAGCAAAATAATTTGCAGTGTAGTAGTGTATGTTTAAGCTATTTTGACCACTACATGTAGGCCTATGTGAGCCCAGTCTCAATCTGTTACCGTAATACCAAAAAACAACAGATAGATGGCGCAATTTACATGTATACAGTAATCAATCATTTACAGTACATTTCAAATTCACCCTGAAACCTTTTAAAATACAAATTTTATTCATGTGATTTTCAACATTGTGATGCGAAGGTAAGTTACATTTGTTATTTTTAGCAATGTTGTTATCTCTGATATCTAAAAAGTAATTCAAGTCATGAAAAACATTCATGTTATTCTTGTTTATATTTGAGAATGTCACTGCCGGAAAAGAAACTCCCCCCTCAAAAAAAAAGAAAGAAATCCCACAGTCGTGCCATCTTCACTCATCTGGACTGAGACGCACATAAACATACAAGGTAAGATTGAGTTAACAAAATGTTTCTTAATATAATTAACAATATAATGAGCTTTAAAAACAAAACAAAAATAAAAAAGACAAGAATGTTAAAGATAATCAACAAATTGTGGTGCATCACCTCAACGTCCTTATAGAAAACAAAGCCAGGTGGATTTTTGCACAACTGTTTTCTCCTACAAAGACTTTTATGTAGGCGACAAAACTTATGTCAGCAATGCTATTTTGATTATCAAACATATTCATACTAGTGTGTAGAATATTTAACTGTAAAAAAAATTATTTGATAGTCTATGTAAAGTGTTAAATTTCTTCACTTTACTTTCTTCACTTTTTTTTTCTCCTGATATAATGAATATATATTTAAAAAACTGAATTTCCTGCAATGGTAATCATTTGCTGTTCTTATTGTTTCATGCAGTAAACAAACAGAAGGTTTGGCCATTGTTACTTACTGGAAGGCTGAACTCCATCACTTGTCTGTTCAGCGCAGCGTCATGTCTCTGACTGTGTCTCAGGGTGAGGGTTTGACAGTCATCACCATCACCTCAAACCCAAAGAGCAAATGGCCCGTAATGTGTCAGATTCTGAGTTTTCTGTGTAACAATCCAGGGTGTTTTGCACCTCAGCATATGAAAGGGAATCTGAAGGACGTCCACATAGCACTTGGAGTGAGTCACACACTTATATTAATTGCTAAATACCTGTTTGATATTTTCATTTCACAATATTGCAATTTGGCTCACAAAACTTTTGTAATAGAAATAATATGAGGTGGTAGGAAAACAAAGATTTTCAACTTAATAGTTTCGTGAGAGAATGCAAAGTTCACATATTTTTCCAATAACTATGTTCCCTTAGGGGCTCTGTGTGATGTGCAGATTTTGGATTAGTAAAAAGTATTAGTACCAAGCTTCAACTTTTAGAAAAATTACAATTTAGTTTGAAAATTTATTTAGCCTATGCAACCAAATTAAATTTATTCAAACAATACAAAACATTTTGGAAAACGTTGTGAAAATATTTATTTATAACATTACAAAGTGTGTTATATAAAATATTAAAGTAATTAATCTGTCCACACTAAAACAATAATGATTGGTTGACTTAAAATGTCATTGTGCCAACAATTTATATTGTTAATTCTTAACTATTGTTCTCTTGTTCCATAGATTGCGCAGTTGATACTTGGTGTCTTCAGTATTGTGGTGGGGATTGTGCTCATTTGGGTTGTACTGTAGCATGTCCAGAATATGTCAGGGACCCTCTTGGCTCGGTTTTATGGTAAGACTTGGGTCTCATTTTGATCTTTTTTTATTTTTCTTTTTATAAATTAATGTTGTGCAATGCCTGTTAAAAAGTATCATTCATTTGATTTATCTAAAGCAAAAGAAAAAAGAAAAAAAATGCACAGATGTTTTTGTTTGTTTGCTTTTACCTATTATAGTTCCTTGTAGCTGGAATCATGTGTATTCTTGGAACCAGGTTTACCAATTCTTGTCTGGTAAGTGTCTATCAAAAGCATTTGTGTTTTTGACAATTCCAGTTTTGCATATATATTTTGTTTGTGTTTTATAGCTGATAATCAGGGTGACTCTGAATGTAGTCAGTGCTGCACTGGCTATCACAGCTGTTGTGCTGTATTCACTGGACCTTGCAAATGATCATAATGAATACCATGAAACCTCCAATTATTATTATTCATGTTATGATGACCGTAATGGAACACCTTCCCCTGAAGATAGTAAAAGAAATGAGGTCTGTCTGTACTGCAAAAATCTCAATAAGGTAATGATTATCTTTCTTTTCTTTGCATATCTGTGGTTTTGCAGGTGGTGGAGGATCCAGAACTTCACAAGCCGCTCCTGGGAGGCGACACTGCCAATCCTGTGTGACAAGATTAAAGGACAAAATAATCAAAGTCATTCTTTTTGCTTGTAATGGAATGGCATTTTCTCTCAATATTGTAGTGAAATGATTTAAAGGATTAGTTCACTTTTAAATACACTTTTCCTGATAAATTTACTCACCACCATGTCATCCAAGATGTTCATGTCTTTCTTTCTATGATTTTTTTTTTTAAAAAACAACCAAAATATTTTATTTAGCAGATGATTTCATCTAAAGCAGTGGTTCGCAAACCTTTCAGGCCAAGTACAACCTTCATTCTAATCAAAGCAACCAAGTACCATCTAGCCACTTATAAGTATAAACTTGTGACAACCTTAGTAGCAAGCATACACACACACACAAAAACACATACCATCTCGCAACCTTCCAATGCCCAGGGTAAGTGACCCAGAGTCCTTCTCTGTCGAGAAGAGAACACTGTGGAGACCACATCTCACTCAAAAGGGGAAGTTAGTATGTGGGGACTCCTATGGACTCACCTAATAGGAAGTACTACATAGAGAAGAAGTCCCTGTGATGGGCTCCACCTGATAAGGGAGAGACTACCGGCTTACACTAAACCACAAAAAACCCAATCAAACATCCACAAATTTGCCAAAAAAGTAGAAGAAGATCTACATATTAGAAAACCTTTAATGTAGTTTACATTTATCACAATTCAACCAACCTGAATGCCAACTTGCTTATGAAGTTCCGACATGCAAAGTGAGTGACTGAACAGAAATTAAGACTTTCTAAAAACAATACAAGCGTCGATATGTGGCTTCATTGAAAATTGCACTGCAATACGGAACACCACTACTTTAAAGTCAATGTAAGATCTTTTTTATTCTGCACAGTGGCTTAATATTTGTTCATAACAGTGTTTATTATGTCTTCAGTTACATACAAACTATAGACTTGCGTTCTTTAAATTTCAAGAGTAACAAAAGGGAAACATGAGATTCACTGACAGGGACTCCACCTTAAAAAGATCAGGATCAGTACTACTATAGCCTGGATACTATATCCTAGAGACCCTTTTGGCTCAGGAGTGTGGTAAGATTTGGGTCTCATTTTGATCATGTTTATGTTTCTAAATCAGTTCATGTTATACAATGTCTTTTCAAAAAGTAAATTATATGTGACATTTCATTTGATTTATTCATAAATTCATAATAAAGCACAGATATATTTCTTTGTTTGCTTTTGCCTGTTAGTTCCTAGAAATTGTATTTTGGTAATTTTAGTAATAGTGTGCATTCATCACACTGAGTTTCCCAGTACTTGTCTGGTAAGTTTCTATCTTACATTATATCTGTCAGAAAAAGATGGAAATTTGTATAGTGTAGTTTACCAAACAAATATTTTTATAACATATTTTGACAGTTAACTAAAAAAATGAAAATGATGTAATTTAAAAAAAATAAGTTTCCACTCTGCTCTTCACCCACCTGTAGATTATCATCAGAGGACTATATATCATGATGATAGTGTTGTTGTTCCTTCAGCTCTGTGTGGTGATCAGTTTCTGTGTTTTGAATGGGAAAGCTTTGGCTGAGGATGTAAATGTACTATAACATCATCACAATCACGTCAAACAATCAGTCAAATCCACTGTGATCATGACAGATTCTGAGAGCTGCTCTGTGTGTTCATGTTTGTGGTTTTGTAGGATCCAGAACTTTACAAGCAGCTCCTGGAAGTTAACTGAAATGTTTTTAGTGTTAGTTTTAGTTGACGAGTGTAACGAAGCGGGACTCAGGCAGAGATCCATTTGCAAGCTTTATTAAAAGTAAGCGTGGTCGTACAGGCAGGGACTAAGCAGGGGCAAACAGGAACAGCAAGAGCTGTGCAGAATCGTGGTCAGGATACAGGCAATGGTCAGGACAGGCAGATATCATTCACAGGTCAGGAAACAATGCAAAGTCCAAAGGCTGGCAGCAGAGGATCGTAAACGGTACACAGACAGGTTCGAAGACAGGCAGACAATAAACACAGGGGAACGCTCAGAATTGAACACAGGGTGAATCAAGACTTTGCAATGCGATGGTGTGTTAGTGAGTCTTAAATAGTCCAGATAATAGGTTACAGGTGTATGTGGCAAATGATGATTGGTGTGGAGTGTGCATGTGACAGGCAGGGAGGATTATGGGAAGTGTAGTCCAGGAACTGACAGGAATCGTGACAACGAGTCTCTATTTTGCATTTTCAGGGACATAGAACTTCTTCTGTCTTCAACATGTATAAGAAGAGTTTTGCATGATTTCACCACCAGGTGGCTTGTATCACATACAAGTCAGCTGCTGTAGAAAATGTGAGCCAACAGAGCAAATAGACAAATGCTTAATAAATACTGTATCTAATGGCATTGCCAAGAGAAAATGGCCCAACAGGCTACCCAGCATTTGGGTTAAAAAATAACCCATAATTTTTAAGAGTGCATATTTGGCGATTAATATATCTAAAAGACTATTGATGTTATGGATTCCTGCAGCCATAAATCCCTGCAAAAATCTGGCAGTAGTTCTTACCTCTTTTTTTTATCATAACAGAATGGTACTATGTTATGTATTCCTGGTTTTGTGTGCCTTATTTTTTTTTATTAATTTTTTTTTTGGACTATAAAGCCGCATTTCCACCGAAATTACCCGGAACAATTGTACCAGGAACTTTTCTCCCAGGAACTTTTTGTCCCCCCCAGACCTGTTGCCTTCTGCGTTTCCACGCGGTCTAAAGTACCGTGAAGTTTAGGCTAATTTGTCCGATGATGTAGTACTGCACGCGACTGTTTCTTTTTTCTATTCTTGTGCGACAGAAAAAGCAGTATGGAGGAGATTCAAGGAATGCTGCTTCTGCTCATGGTGTATTGGTTTACTATTACACTCCATTGTTGAATACAACTTCTGTTCGCACCGCAACAAATTTTTAAAAATGGCGGATGGAATTTACTGCTGCGTGGAGTCGACCAATCAAATGCGGTGTGAATCCGACCAATCAACATGTTCAGCGCCTAGTCCCACCCCCGAAAGTTCCTGAACTTTGAAAAAGTACCACCTCGCCATCAGGGACTTTTCTAAGGGGGAAATTTTACCCGGAACTTTATTTAGTTCCTGGTTCCTGCGGTGGAAACACACCAAGTACCAGCCCAAAGTCCCTAGTTCCTGGGTAAAGTTCCTGCGGTGGAAACGGGGCTTAAGTTGCTTTTTGCCCTGTTTTTTTCCCCAAAAACCCAGTAGTCCCAATACCTCCAAGTCTGGTGGTCTCAAGTCAGTTAGTTCCAATGCCTCCAAGTCCAGTGGTCCCAAGTCTGGTGGTCTCAAGTCCAGTGGTCCCAGCACCTCCAAGTCCGGTGGTCCCAGTGCACCTAAGTCAGGTGGTCCCAAGTCAAGTAATCCCAGCACCTCCGAGTACGGTAGTCCCAAGTCCATGGGTCCCAGCTCCTCCAAGTCCAGTGGTCCCAGCACCTCCAAGTTTGGTGGTCCCAGTGCCCCTAAGTCGGGTGGTCCCAAGTCCGTTGGTCCCCGTGCCCCTAAGTCGGGTGGTCCTAAATCCAGTAGTTCCAGCACCTCCAAGTCCAGTGGTCCCAAGGCCAGTAGTCCCAGCGCCTCCAAGTACGGAGGTCCCAAGTTCATTGGTGCCAACGCCTCCAAGTCCGGTGGCCCAGTGCTCCTTAGTCGGGTAGTCCCAGTGCCTCTACGTCTGGTGGTCCCAAGTCCGTTGGTCCCAGTCCCTCCAAGTCCAGTGGTCCCTTATCCGGTGGTGCCTTGAATCCGGTAGTCCCAAGTGTTCTTTCTTTCTTTAGTGGTATCAGAGCAAGAAACAGTAAGTCCAGTGGTCCCAAATCCAGTGGTCCCAGTACCTCCAATCCGGTAGTCCCAAGTGTTCTTTCTTTCTTTATTGGTATCAGAACAAGAAACAGTTCTGTACCCAATCGATTAAAAGTAGTTTTTTGATGTCAATCAGGATTTGTGAGGTATTTACTTACTTTTTTATTCTCCAGTAATTAAGGTTTTTACAGATATATTGTAGCCAACAAAATATTACCAACACACAGAACAAATAATTTTGGTTGTCAATTATGTATCACATTCCAGCTGAAACTAAGTTTGATGAATTTTATTACATTACATGAAATGTAATCTGTAAAATATCAAGTTGGCTTAATCCATTTGTGTTGAGACTACATGAATCATTTTTGCTGCATTGACTGAAACTGGGCAGTGAATTTATAGTTCCCAGGATGCTTTGCATAGGGCTTGAGCAGGAAAATAAATGTTGAAAGTTGTAAGTGCTATTTTGAGTAAAGCAAAAGACTTGCCAGCATTAATTGTTCAATTATGTTAGACGTTTCTGTGGTTAGCATTGTGCTGAAGAGTGTTTGTGGTTATAAGTGAGTAGCTACTTCCTGCACTTCACAAGTGCAAACTATGATTAAACTTTTTCTCACTGAGTAATAACTGTGAAAATGTCAGTGATATGTAATTTCCTACCTGTTCATTAAAGTTCGTATAAAGCAATATTAAAATATGTATTCTGGGTTTGTCACACTGCCGAAATTTTTTTTATTAACCACCTAGCCAAATTTGAATGTAAAAAAAAAAACAAGTAAATAAAATAAGTTATCAAAATCTTGAAAAAAATTAGTATTCTTTGCTCTCAAAATGCTGGGGACGTGTCCGCTGTTGGCGCTGAAACCACACCCACTCATGAGAAAGATGCCCTCTCTCTCAACTTACTTGTCTAATCTAATGAGTCAAACATACTGATGCATATAAAAAAGAATCACGTAAGAGGGTTGCAAAATTTAAAAGAGTTACTGTGGACTACCTACTAATTATAACATAAGCACACAAGGCAATTTACACTCATTGGTGGGCACGTACTGCCAACAGTGGCATCAGATGTCGGCGCCGCGAGACAGGAGGCCGGGAAGGGAGATAGTCGGTCCTGCCCCATATCATCGGTTGTCGGCAGGATGGGAGGATGAAGGCCGAGGCCCATTCACCAATAACAGCGGATTATCAGTGAATCCCAGTTTTCTCTGATGAAAGTTTGTAAAACTATTCGGTGTAAAATTATCACTGCAGAGGTGGGTGTTGGTGGTGACTGTCAGCTCTCCATGGCACTTCACAAAATTAATCCACCTCTCCTTCATATCATCATATTATGGAAATTTAAATAAGGAGACCGAGCTGTTTTGTATATTATCGCATTCAGGTAATATGCATTAGCATGACGAAGGCATAGCTAGCTAGCAAACTGTAGGCTGTAGTAACCAACGGCCCAAAGCCTAAATAAAGTCGTCAGATATAAAAAGCTAACAGTAGGCTATAAACGGACTACAGCACACCATGGTCGCGGACCAAGCTTCCTCAAACTTTATTTAAAAAACAACTTTAATTAAAAACATACTCGCTGTGTATGAATACTTATCCACTTTTTCATGAGAAATGCTGTCCAAATGTCCTTTTTGTCATAATGACGTCTTAAGTCCCCGCCAAAGTAGTCCCTTTTAGCAATTTGTTAACAACAGCGAGTTTTAATACACAATAAAGGTTTAAAAAAATTACAAGTGGGTTATAACTGGTGTGTTTTAAGTCATAGATCAATACGTGACAATATTTGAAGACTTCAGATGCAAAAGCCTCTAAGTGCCGTCTGAAATTTTCTTCTAAAATAAGCATTTTTATCAAGCTTGTATGTTTAGGTTCAGTAATTCCACTTTAATGGCAATTAATGGGTCCTTTTTATTGCCATTAAAGTGGAATTACTGAACATAAGTAATTCATGAAAGTAATTAATTCAAACATTTGCATCTGAAGTCTTCATTTAGAGGCTTTGTTATCCNAGCCTATGCATTTTTCCCATAGACTTTTGGAAAATCGCAAAAAATAAGCTCTGTGTTTAACAAAGGGTTAGGACACCTACACATTTGTCTATCAAGATAATCTTTACAAGTTAACACAACATTTATACATTTTGAAGCCTAAATGAAGTCGTCAGATATAAAAAGCTAACAGTAGGCTATAAACGGACTACAGCACACCATGGTCGCGGATCAACGTCACCACCACCAAGCTTCCTCAAACTTTATTTAAAAAACAACTTTATTTAAAAACTTACTCGCTGATTATGAATACTTATCCACTTTTTCATGAGAAATGTTGTCCAAATGTCCTGTTTGTCATAATGACGTCTTAAGTCCCCGCCAAAGTAGTCCCTTTTAGCAATTTGTTAGCAACAGCGAGTTTTAAGACACAATAAAGGTTTAAAAAAATTACAAGTGGGTTATAACTGGTGTGTTTTAAGTCATAGATCAATACGTGACAATATTTAGAGGCTTTGTTAACCACAGACCATATTTCAGGCGATTTAGCAAGAACCCATTCAAAAAACCCATAGACTTTAGAGCAGGCATGGGCAACTTCGGTCCTGGAGGGCCACTGTCCTGCAGAGTTTAGCTCCAACCCTAATCAAACACACCTGAACAAGCTAATCAATGTCTTAGGATTACTAGAAAGCTACAGGCAGGTGAGTTTAATCATGGTTGGAGCTAAACCATGCAGGACAGTGGCCTTTCAGGACCGAAGTTGCCCATCCCTGCTTTAGAGCGATGGAACCGGACGTCCTAAAATGCTAACTCGCTTCAGGGTTTTGCCTACAAAAACACGTCATCCCTGAGGTACTCTATTACAGTGTTAGGGGCGGGGCCATGTTCAGTGGCTCCAGTGCGTCATAGACCCACCGTTTTAGCTCTACCCAAAAAACATTAACACAGAATTGGTGAAAAACTGTTTAACGGTCAAACTCCACAATTCAGTACTACATAGTTCACAGTCTTTGTAAAGTGTTTCAGCGATACATTTGTAACATTTATAATGTGTTTAGAAACAATTCTCAGAATTGACTTTACACGGACTTTAAGTTTCCATGCTAGAAAATTTTATGCAGTGCATAAGTGAGTTTATACTAAATACATAAATATATGACAGTTCATATCTGCTGGTCTGTGTGTTCATGTTTGTTTGTGGTTTTGCAGGTGGTGGAGGATCCAGAACTTCACAAGCCACTGCTTAAAAACACCACATTATTTTTTACAGATATATTGCAGTCAACAAAACATTACCAATACACAGAACAAATAATTTTGGTTGTCGATTATGTGATCACATTCCAGCTGAAACCAAAGTTTGATGCAACTTAGAAATACAGAGGGAAAATAAGGATTTTCTTTGCATATTGTCCACTTGAATGTCCAGTATTTTATGCCTGTTCCAGCTGAAACCTTTAAATTCCATGTTCTGTTGAAATAAATATCATAACACTTGTATTGCTTTATTCTCTACCAACCACAGTCACTGAGGAAATTTTTGTAATAACCTCTGTAATAACTCAAGAATAAAAATAATAAAAATGTTCTGCCTTTAAGGGAAGGAACCACTTGCTTTTAGTAAAGCAAAAGTTTTTTTGTGGTTAGCATTGTTCTGAAGAGTGTTTGTGGTTATAAGTGAGTGGCTACTTCCTGCACTTCACAAGTGCAAACTATGATAAATATTTTTCTCACTGAGTAATAACTGTGAAAATGTCAGTGATACGTAATTTCTTAATTGTTCATTAAGTTTCCATGCTATAAAATTTAGATTTTGTATATCTACACATGATCATCAGTAGTAAAAGGTCTGATTCTTTTCCACAAATTGTTTTTATTAGTAAGTTAGAATGTAATTTAATTAGTTTGTTACAATGAACCGGTTCATTTACATAATCTTGCATGTCTTTTACATGTCCATATACTCACCAGCCACTTTAGGTACACCTGTTCAACTGCTTGTTAACGCAAATATCTATCAGCCAATCATATGACAGCAACTCAATGCATTTAGGCATGTAGACATGGTCAAGATGATCTGCTGAAGTTTAAACTGGGGAAGGAATGAGGAGGAAATGTGATTTAAGTGACTTTAAATGTTGCATGGTTGTTGTCGTGCTGGTCTGAGTATTTAAGAAACTGCTGATCTTCTGGGATTTTCACACACAACCACCTCTAGGGTTTACAGAGAATGGTCAGAAAAAGAGAAAAGCGGCAGTTCTGTGTGCGAAAATGCATTGTTGATGCCAGAGGTCAGAGGAGAATGGCCAGACTGGTTCCAGCTGATAGAAAGGCAACAGTAACTCATATAAGCACTTGTTGCAACTGAGGTCTGCAGAAGAGCATCTCTGAACACACAACATGTCAAACCTTGAAGCAGATGAGCTACAGCAGCAGAAGACACACCGGTGCCACTCCTGTCAGCTAAGAACAGGAAACTGAGGCTAATTCACACAGGCTCACAGAAATTGGACAATAGAATGATTTCTGCTGCAATATTCAGACGGTAGGGCCAGAATTTGCCATAAAAAACATAAAAACATCTTGTATCAATGGTTCAGACTGCTGGTGGTGTAATGGTGTGGGAGATTTTTTCTTGCCACACTTTGGGGCCCCTTACTACCAAGTGAGCATCATTTAAAAGCCACAGCCGACCTGATTATTGTCCTTCCTTTGAGGAACCACAGATCTTCTGATGGTTATACTTTCAGCAGAATAACATGCATTGTCACAAGTCCAGCTCAAATGTGAAGAAGAAATAAGAAAAAAAAAGGTTTATTACCACTGCATCATTGCAAACAGGAAGTGGATATATATAGATATTATGTGTTAAGAATTAGGTCAAGTGTGTTCCGGGACCTCACACTAAGAAGTGCTTATTAATTGCTTAATGTGAGAGAAGAGCCGAAACCAGCGCTGATACAGCAGACACCTGACAGTCTCAGAGACACACAGACGAAGGATAGGGTAAGCTTCATCTAATTGTATTTTCTGGCCCACAGAATTCACAGGAAAATGAACTGATGCTGTTAAGGCTATTTAACATAAAACCAGAATAATATTTTGTGATCAACATGTTATAAGCAATTGATAATGTAGGAAACAGCAAGACAACTGTATATAATCAATTTCATTAATTTACCAAAGAATTGGCAATTTGTTCAAAAGAATGAGAAATTCCCTTCAGTTCACACACGGTACTTTTTCACATATAGTTCTGTCTTATAAACTTACATTACATTACATTGCTCGTACTAGAACTAAAAATGCTGCTGATAATGACACTTGTTTTTGGGTGCCCATCAAAAGTATTTTATCTTGTTGTTGTAACAGTAACAGTTGTTCAGCTAAACTTTATGCAGTCTTAAATTTAAAGCCATAAAAAGTCTTGAAATGGCTTAAACAACGTAATTTGCTGTTTTTATTTTATGTCAAAAATGCAACAAAATCTATTTTTTTGTAAAAATAAATAAATAAAAATGACCATATTTCCTCCAACTAGAATTCCTGTGTAAATACATTCATCACCATAAACCTCTTTGTAAACACAGGTTTATATTAATGTATTGTTTTATTCTTTGCTATCCTCAGATCATTGAGAAGATGGCAGTTCCTGTGAAAATTCTGTGTATCCTGATGCTGCTGTGAGTATCAAAAAATAAATAAAAAAATAGACTGAATAAATGAATTTTGTATGTGCTAAAATTAGGTTATTGGGGTTAAGTTAATTAGAAAGAAAGAAAGAAAACTACAACAAAGTAAATGTTATTTTATATTTATGTAGTGAATAGGCTACTGATCACTACAAGGGCTCAATAAGGAATTTAATATAAGGCTATTTTTCTAACATATCTGTGTCCTAATGCTTTAAGATTCTTGCATTGTTATGTTCATTTTTTAGTTAAAAAAAAACAGTTCGGAAAAAAGTGAAAAAAGCCTACATGACGGGATTGTATTTTTCCACTGATTTTATTTTTGGATGACTTAATGATTTTGTTTAATATTTTGTGAATGTCCGGTTGTCTGGTAATAGTATAGAAAAAATTGCACTGCGCATGTGTGGAACTCTGTCATCCGCGCGCATCCTTGGGACACTGCACGTAGACTAACCGCTGAGCTATTTATTGGTTAAAACGGCAAGATCATATTGTAAAACTTTTAGATATACAGACACATCAAGCAGTGAAGAGACGCACAGATGCGGCAACACGGCTATTTGACTTGCTCACGCTTCATTTATGCTGCTAGTTTTCACTCAATCATCTTAACCTACGATGTTTTTAAACATTTAAATACACATATTAAATAATAAAAAATGTGTGTTATGTAGTGTTTTAGATGATAGTAGCAGGGGCGGAGCCAGGGGGTGGCCAGAGGTGGCCGTGGCCACCCTTGGGCTAAGCTTGGCCACCCCTTTGGCCACCCCGCTCACAACTGCTGTTTCTGGCTACTTTTTTTGTTGACAAGAATTGCGTTTATTTAAACGCAGAACCGTCTTTAGAGACCACAAAAAAAACGGGAGACTTTTCAGACGCGCTCTCCAACTTCGCCTCAGCGCCAGGCGCAAGTCAAACGCGCGCGGAAACGATACAGGTGCCGAATGAGCTTCAGCAGAACAACAGTGAACGGCGAACATTATATATAGCTTACGTAAATGTTTCTCAACTGGTGGGTTGCAAGACTGCGCACTTTTCAATCACGCGTAAATATGGCGCGCTGTATATTACTCACTATAAATAAAGCGCAAAAGAAACGAGCATGCAACGTCGTAGTTCTGTCGTCTATTAAGTCATGAAATAACCAAAAAGACGATTAAAGCTGCGTTAAAACTGTAGGCCTATTTGATATATATATAGCCTATATATATATGCGTCACATGTCTCTGGACTAAAATATTCTGCTATGTGAGATCACAATATAAGGCACAAGCTGTATTTTTTAATGCATAAATAAATGTGAGAACTGTGCATTTGTACTAGAAGATGCTAATTTTGTTAATTGATAAAGTACAAAAATGTATGACATTTCAATGCATAATTAATTTTACATTCTGGCTTTTATGTGCTGTTGATTTCGGCTTCCGCATCAGCAAATGGGAAATCAAAAGAGAACACTTTTTTCTTCTTTGTACTGAGTTTAATTTAGGTATGATAGAACTGTTGCAATTATTTATTTTAACAATATAGAAAGTTAAACATTTCGTGTTTACTTTTTTGGTTAGTTTTTGAAACAGACAAACTCAGAATTGTTGAAGTTAATTGATTATACATAAAATTCAATGAAGGTTGAATAATCTTTGAACTGCAGTATGTAGTTATCTATTGGGGGTTTTGAGAACCAGAACTGACAGAACAAGTTGAAATTTAGCTAAAGTGTGAGCCACTTTATTAATATGCCTGCAAGAAAAGAAAAAAAGGACAAATTCACTCAGCATTCCGTGATTAATTCACTATCTCAATTACAATTAAGTACAAATTAACTGTATTCAGTTGTGTTGTAGGCACAGTCCAGTACATTATAGTCAGACTCATTTTTATGTTGAAATAATGAATATTTCTGTGCCACCCCGGACTGGTTGCTGCCCCTGCCTGGCCACCCTTGTGAAAAAATCCTGGCTCCGCCACTGGATAGTAGCCTGCTCTTGACAAAGCTAATTTCTGAGAGAGACAATAGCGTCTATTTGATCATTTCATTCCAACCCGTACAAGGTTTAAAACTTTTGAATATATAATAGTAGACAGTTTGTATGATATAGGCTAGTATTTTCTTGACAAAGCTCTGATTTCTGAGACGGCAATTTATTTGGTTTGCGGCTGTGCTCAGTGTAGAGCCTAATCTCTTTACATTACTGCGTAATAATTTAATTTAAGAGGTCTGTGTATAATTTTGCGCTATATACAGTGTGGCTCACCTGTTATTCAGCAAACACGAGTGACTGTGTCTGACCAATAGACCAATAGAGCCCGATCACACGAAAATGCGTATCAATAGTACGCGTNGTGATCTAATTCACTATCTCAATTACAATTAAGTACAAATTAACTGTATTCAGTTGTATTGTAGGCACAGTCC
This sequence comes from Anabarilius grahami, assembly GCA_003731715.1. Classification (NCBI taxonomy): domain Eukaryota; kingdom Metazoa; phylum Chordata; class Actinopteri; order Cypriniformes; family Xenocyprididae; genus Anabarilius; species Anabarilius grahami. Next base: position 3,674,654 of record RJVU01051648.1, on the reverse strand, counting down.
AGTACATTATATTCAGACTCATTTTTATGTTGAAATAATGAATATTTCTGTGCCACCCCGGACTGGTTGCTGCCCCTGCCTGACCACCCTTGTGAAAAAATCCTGGCTGTGCCACTGGATAGTAGCCTGCTCTTGACAAAGCTAATTTCTGAGAGAGACAATAGCGTCTATTTGATCATTTCATTCCAACCCGTACAAGGTTTAAAACTTTTGAATATATAATAGTAGACAGTTTGTATGATATAGGCTAGTATTTTCTTGACAAAGCTCTGATTTCTGAGACGGTAATTTATTTGGTTTGCGGCTGTGCTCAGTGTAGAGCCTAATCTCTTTACATTACTGCGTAATGTAAAGAGGCCAGTCGGGGGCAGTCGTGGCCTAATGGATAGAGAGTCGGACTTGTAACCCAAAGGTCATGGGTTCGAGTCTCAGGTCCGGCAGGGATTGTCGGTGAGAAGAGTGAATGTCCAGCGCTCTCCCCACCCTCAATACCACGACTGAGGTGAGACCCTTGAGCAAGGCACCGTTCCCCCAACTGCTCCCCGGGCGCCGCAGCAATGGCTGCCCACTACTCCGGGTGTGTGTTCACGGTGTGTGTGTGTGCACTTGGATGGGTTAAATGCAGAGCACAAATTCCGAGTATGGGTCACCATACTTGGCCACATGTCACTTCACTTTTCACTTCACTTAATAATTTAATTTAAGAGGTCTGTGTATAATTTTGCGCTATATACAGTGTGGCTCACCTGTTATTCAGAAAACACGAGTGACTGTGTCTGACCAATAGACCAATAGAGCCCGATCACACGAAAATGCGTATCAATAGTACGCGTGTGTAATCTCGTAGAATATATAGCCTATACGCCAAAATGAGTTTTACTATGGCGGGCCGGAAGGTCCAAAAATATGGCTACCGACTTGTCACTAATTCACTATACAATTGCCAGTAGCCACTGAGTTTACCACTGATAGGCCGGCGGTGCATCTGTATACACACTCTCCTCACGCAGCAATTGACTCTCCTCACGTTTCTTTCAACTAATGTGATGGTGTAATAACTAACTACATCTAGTAAAGTTGATCTTTTTTTTTTTCAAATGCTCATAAAAATGAAATAAAATGTTTTTTGTTGTTGTTGTTTTTTTTTCTTAAGCATTTCAAAATGAGCTTTTTTTTCATAGTACATAATACACATTACACAGTTCTATACTGGGTTGCATGAATCAAATTCCAAAATATTGAACAAAAATATTGCAAAGCAGGTACATGACAAATGAAATAAAAAAAATCTCCATAAATATGCAATTAATTCCCAGACTATTTTCGTTCAAACACTCATTAAAAAAAACTATCCATTATCATCCTTAATTTGGAAACAAAACACTGAGTGCGTTTTGGCCAGTTGTCTGTCATCATCCGTCTGTAAAAATGTCAAAAATCATTATTTTCAAAAATAAAAAATTTATCTTTAGTTAAAGTTATATATTTTATCAACATTTGTATTTGCAAAAAGGGAAATGTCACTTTTTCAGAATATTGTATATGAAAGATAATTTGTAAAGTTTGTTGTTTTTCATGCTTGTTTTGCACATTCATATTCAATTTTATACATGCATCTAAATGCCACTTCTGATGCAGATTCTGTTTCCTCTGCCATGGAAAAAATAATGGTAAAAGCCCTACAGTGAGTTATTCTAATTAACATGAAATTGATAGCCAAGGTTAGGGGAAAATTTCCTTTTTATAAAGGTAAAAAAAAATGCCATGACAATCAATTTCAAGGGATAGTTAAACCTAAATGATAATTCTGTCATCATTGATAATTCACTACATTCTTGTAGTTTTTACTTTAAGTCTGTTACTTCTCATTACATTTATTAATTTGGCAGACACTTATCCAAAGCAGCTTACAGTGCATTCAAGCTATACATTATGTTGGTGATGAAGAAAGTGTGACAGGTACATTTTTAAACTCATACTCTGATTTTGTTCCACAGACTGCCCAAGAGTAGTGATCCAGAAGTGTTTAATGATGGGAAAACACTCAATCTCCCTGCAAATTATTCAGTTGGCTGGATGAAAACTCTGGATGATGAAAAGTTAATTTCTACCCTCACTATTCCTGGTACTCATGAGTCCTTGGCCCTTCATGGAGGACTACTAGCTGAATGTCAGTCATGGTCACTAGAGAACCAGTTAAAGGCCGGGATACGATACTTCGACTTGAGAGTGTCTGGGAAAAACTTGAAAATTAAGCATGGACCGATTGACCAAAAAACAACTTTCCCCGATGCTCTCGAAACAATTCAAAAATTTGTATCTAAATATAAAACTGAGACCGTGTTGGTCAGAGTGAAGCCTGTTGACCCTGAGTTAAGCAAAGTTCCCAGTTTAGTTGAAAACAAGATCAGAAATGCTAAAGATATCTGGGTTAAGCCGTCAGTTCCGAAGATTGGTGAAGTGAGAGGAAAGATTGTTTTTGTTCAGAAAAACACCTTTAAGCTAGGCATTATTTTGTCTGAAACTGACAAAAAAGGAGACTATATAGTAACTAATGTTAATGTCAAAGAGGAAAAGATTAAAAAGCATCTGGAAGAAGCTGCCGATCAATGTAGAACTGGTTCTCTGAGTCTGAGCTACTCGAGTGGCACGAGCTTAGGTACATTTATATCGTTTAATTTTTTGCCAAAAAAGTTGGCAAAGCAAATCAATCCTTGGTTGTATGATCATCTTGAAAAAGAATTAAAAAAGAAACCCAAGCCTTGTTTTGGGATCATAGCCATGGACTTTCCAGGTTTTGACTTGATTCAACAGGTCATCAAATTCAATAGGCTTACCTAAGATTTTTCCCATGGTTTCATCAAGAAATTAATGTTCTTGTTGCTTTCATCAGATAATAATATGGCTAATTCTTTGTTGTCTTATGGGTTTGGAACAACATTAGCGTGAGTAAATTATGACAAAATTTAGTTTCTGGGTGAACTCAAAAGAAAGAAAGAAGGAAAAAAAAAAAAGAAGGGGCATGGGCAAAACATAAGGCCCAACAACTACCAGAAGTTTCGATTTTGATTAATTTGTTTTTACTTTTTATTTGCTAAATGTTTTAATCTTATTTTTTCTTCTTAAAAAAAAAAACGCAACAAGCTGGAAATATACAGCTATAATGTCCAAAGACGTATAAACACACAATTGATGGAAAATTACTGATTGGTGTGTCGTTTTAACACATTCTTAACTGTCTGATGTGATGATCATTATTTCTGAACTAAATAAAGCATTGCAATCCCTGTCTCATCAGTTTCTTGAAGGTGACAAAGTCAACATGAAATCATAATGAATTACTTTTTAAATACATGCTCTTGGTATTAGCTTCCATCACTTTATCTATTAAAACAAGAACGAAAGCTGCACCATATGAAATATTTGGTGTTGTTTGATGCACATATTAATAAATCTTACACAAAACAAAACACACAAATAATCTACACTAAAAGCATCGTAATTTCTAATAAATAGAAAACAGGGTACAATCTGTAAACAACAACAAGATAAGATTCTAAGTATGTCTACACTCCAAGGTGAAAGGATGAAGGCTCATATACCAGGAGCAATGGCAAAAGTGAGAGGAGTTATCTCAGGAGTTCCACTGAGTATGTCAATGCAAGATGTCAAAAATGAGATTCAGGCAGGTAAAGTAGTTGAGGCTACAAGGTTAAAAACTAAACGAGATGGAGCATTAAAAGAAACGCTATCTGTGGTGGTGCAATTTGAGAAAACCCTCCCTAGCACAGTTCAAATGGGATACATGAATTACAGCGTGAGGGAAAACATCCCCAAACCACTCAGATGTTACAAATGTCAAAGAATGGGGCACACAGCACAGCAGTGCAAAGGAAAGCTAAGATGTGCTAGATGTGGAGGTCAGCATGAGTATGGTAAATGTGAAAAGGATGCAAAGGTTAAATGCTGTAACTGTGGAGGGGAACATGGTGCTGCATTTGGAGGGTGTGAAGTACAAAAAGAAGCCAGAGAAATCCAGAAGGTTAGGATTTTGAATAAAGTATCATATGCAGAAGCTCTTAAGAAAGTAAGAGAAACATCAAATGATCCAGTGGAATGGTGGAAAGAAACATAACAGCAACAGTTAATGAGACACAAAACCAGATTCCAGGCCATATGCGAAATGGTTGTGAACACAAATGTAAAGGTGATGATGATACTTTAGTAGTTAAGAAAGTGAACTTTGATGGTTTTATTTGTCACATCATTAATGTTGCATCACAGTTGAAAAAGAAAAGTGATAGAATTAAGGCTATTGTAGAGGCAGCAGGGAAATTCCTTGATATGAGGGATGTCAAAGCAGATCAGATACATGCATTGTTGACATTAACTGAAAATGGTGAAAACACACAATTTTTATAATCCATGTAAAAATTTGGAATTAAATTAAATAGCAGGGAATGTATATAGGAAAGAAATATGGTGTGGGGATTTTAACGCGCACAACAGTTTATGGGGTAGCAATCACACAGACAAAAATAGGAATATAGTTGAAGAAATGATGGAAGAAAGATCATTGGCCTGCATTAACAATGGACAGGGTACAAGAATAGATGTGAATAAAGGTAATACATCATGTTTGGACCTTTCGTTGGTGTCAGACAGTTTGCTAAATGCATGTGACTGGTATGTCAAGAATGATTCTACCATAGGAAGTGACCACTATCCAGTCCTCACTATAGTTAATACAAATGTATGTATTCAAGAAGGAGGTTCAATTAGTAGATGGTGTTTTGAGAAAGCAGACTGGGAAAAATTCAAGACTTGTTGTGAAGTGTCAGTAAATACGGTTACATTAGAAGGAGACATAGAGGAATGTACAAGGCAAGTTACAGAACATATTTTAAATGCAGCTATTTTGAGTATACCAAAAAGAATAACAAAAAGGAAAAAGAAAGTGGTTCCTTGGTAGCAGAGCCGTTAAAGAGCGAAATAAGGCATTTAGAACGTTGAAGAAGAATCTCTCTCAAGAGAATGTTATAGAATATCAAAGGAAGAGAGCAATGGCGCGCAGGATAATTAAATATACTAAAAAGAGAAATTGGAGAGAGTTCTGTTCCTCAATAGGTAGAGGAGTAGATTTAGCGGATATATGGTCTATGTTTAAGAGAATGAATGGGAAAAGGAAAGATGTTAAAATTCCAGCTTTGATTGATGGAGAAAAAGGTGGTAGTGTCTGACAAAGAAAAAGCAGTGGTGTTGGGTAGGGCATTTGTTGCTGTGCACAGTGGTGATCACCTTACAGATATTCATAAACAGCAGATAGAACTTGCACTGAGAGAAAATAAAGATGTGAAATTAAAGAGGAAGGATGGTTTATCAACGATAGATGTGGACTTTACAATGTCTGAACTTAACATAGCTTTGCTAGGCACTGGATATACAGCTCCAGGACAAGATCAGTTATGTCATGCCATGTTCCGACAGTTGCCAATAGTATCATTAAAGCTAGTGCTTAGACTATTCAATATAATATGGAGGGATGGAATGATACCGAGTTGTTGGAAAAATGCAATTATACTACCATTTAACAAACCTGGTAAAGATCCAACTAACCCTGGTAATTATAGGCCCATGGCACTGACTTCTCGCTTATGCAAATGGATGGAGGGAATAATAGTTTGCAGGATCTCACATGTTCTAGAGCAGAGAGAACTACTAACTAACATACAAAGTGGATTTCGAATAGGGCATTCCACAACAGATGCTTTAGTAAGAGTAAGTAATGAGGTGGAAAAGGCGTTGAAAATGAAAGAGCTGATGACAATTGTATATTTCGACATCGAGAAGGCTTATGATACTATGTGGAGAGAAGGACTGCTTATTAAACTAAGTAGAATGGGTTTTGGAGGACGATTATATAATTGGATTATGTACTTTTTAACAGATAGGAAAATTCAAGTGAAAGTTGGATCAGAGGTATCCANATATGTGCATTATACTGTAGTCTTAAATATTAAGATACACAGGAATGTACAAGAGGCAAAAGTGCAAACAGGTTAACACTTTCAGTATGTCAATGTGAGCTAGTGAATTATGAATTATCTTACTGATAAAGTGCATATTAAGTGAAGACATGAAAAAGTTAAGAGGCAGGTTATGAGTTCAGGAGTCTGATGGCCTGGGGAAAGAAACTCCTCCTAAGTCTCTCGGTTTTTGCCATCAGACTACGGAAGCGCTTACCAGATGGCAGCAGAGTGAAAAGATGATTACTGGGGTGGATGGAGTCCTTGATGATTTTAACAGCTCTGCTTTTGCAGCGTTTGAGGTAGATGTCCTCACATGGATCTCACATGTTCTAGAGCAGAGAGAACTACTAACTAACATACAAAGTGGATTTCGAATAGGGCATTCCACAACAGATGCTTTAGTAAGAGTAAGTAATGAGGTGGAAAAGGCGTTGAAAATGAAAGAGCTGATGACAATTGTATATTTCGACATCGAGAAGGCTTATGATACTACACTCTAAAAACTGCTGGGTTAAATATGGACAAAACCAGGGATTGGGTTGTTTTCACCCAGCCATTTTTTTCAACCAATTTTGGATTTATTTTTTTAGCCAGCAATATAGTAATATAGTAAAAGGCGTGTTTTTGCTCACCCCCAAATAGGGGCAAATTTGTGGGGTATTATATGCTGAAACTTGACCAGACCAGAGACTTATATTACATCATGTGAAAGAGGGCATAATAGGTGCCTTTTAACCCAACCTGCTGGGTTTGTCCATATTTTACCCAGCTTGGGTTTTTTTAACCCAGCATTTTTTAGAGTGTATGTGGAGAGAAGGACTGCTTATTAAACTAGGTAGAATGGGTTTTGGAGGACGATTATATAATTGGATTATGTACTTTTTAACAGATAGGAAAATTCAAGTGAAAGTTGGATCAGAGGTATCCATGGAGTTTAATGTAAATAATGGTATTCCTCAGGGGAGTGCAATCAGTCCTGTCCTGTTTAACATTATGATAAATGACATGTTTTTAAATTTAGATGATCACATCAAATCAGCTTTATACGCGGATGATAGGGCTATATGGATGAGAGGAAGGAATGTGGCATATGTGTTAGAGAACATAAGGAAAGCAGTAAGGAAAGTAGAGAAGTGGTCATATGAATGGGGGTTTAAGATATCAACAAGTAAATCCTGTCACATGATGTTTACAAACAAACACAAGTGTCATGATGGAAAGTTAACATTATATCAGCAGCCAATGGAGAAAGTAAATGAATTTAAGTACTTGGGTTTGTGGTTTGACAGTAAGTATACATGGAAAACACACATAAAACACTTAGAAACAAAATGGAAAAAGGTTATTCATTTACAGAGAGCTGTGGCTGGATGTGACTGGGGCGCAGACAAAAACTCATCGATGAGGTCATCAATTGACTATGGCTGTATAGTTTATGGTGCAGCAGCAATAACATCAATAGAAAAAATTCATAGATTACAGTACTACAGAGCATTACGTGTTTGCATTGGAGCAATAAAATTAACACCCATTAATGCAATTCTCATTGAAGCAGGAGAGACTCCTCTCAAAAACTTATATTAGCATATTGGATTCGACTGAAAGGAAGTGGGAAAGAAAATCTAGCAAAGGAGACAATTCAGGATTGCTGGGAGTATTCCAGGTTTCAGGGACATGGGTTTGGATGGACTGGGGAAAAGAGAATGAGGGAATATGGATTAGAGGACTTGGGTTTTACCATGCTTACCCCAGTTAGTAATATTCCACCATGGTTTTTTACTGAAGTAAAGATAGATTTTAATATCCTGGAAAAGAAAAAAAGAATGGGGAATGGAGGAAATTGGAGTCAAAACAAACCATTATCTAAGAAACAGTTATTATAATTATCTCAATTTATACAGATGGATCAAAGAACAAACAGGAATGTATCCCAGTATTCAAAATTAATATACATTTACATTTACGCATTTGGCAGACGCTTTTATCCAAAGCGACTTACATTGCATTATACTATACATTTGTATCGGAGTATGTGCAATCCCTGGGATCGAACCCATGACCTTGGCATTGCTAGTGCCATGCTCTAACCACTGAGCTACAGGATTTTAATAAAAAGATTATCTGATCAGTTATCTGTATATACAGCAGAAATCGTAGCAGTCATCATTGCATTACAGTGGGTGGAAGAGGTTAGACCAGATAGAGTGGTATTATGCACAGACTCCTTAGCTGTCATAAAAAGCATCCAGTCAATGGCTTCTGTCAGAGAAGATCTACTTATAGAACTACATCACAGTTTGTTAAGGTTATATCAAGGCGGCATAGATGTTCATTTTTGTTGGGTACCAGCACATGAGGGAGTGAAAGGAAACGAGAATGCAGACAAACTAACAAAAGAGGCATTACAAAAAGAAATAATTCCAATTCCACTTGGGAAAGGATAGGGAAAAGCAATATTCAAGAAGAAATGTATTGAAATATGGCAGAAATGGTGGGAGAAAGATAAGAAAGGAAGGGGATATTACAAAATACAAAAATCTGTCAATATTAAAGCAGAACTAAGTAACTTTTTTTACCTTCATAAATAGTTTTCTAAGTCCTTTCGATGGTTAATTGACTTGTAGTGGTGTGTTTGAGGCGTGCACTAACCCCCTCTGGCACGTCTACGCCAGAAAACAGCACTTGCAACTTGAGCTGCGCCGACCCGACACAATCTCGCCTCATGTTCACGTTCACGCGAGAGTGACAAAAGGCTTTAATTCAAAAACAATGTATATATTATGACTTTATGAGACAATTTCGAAAATTACCCACCTCTATCGAGTGTACTGTATTTGCAAATTACCCACCTCCTCTTTCTTGTACTGTATTTGCAAAACTACTGCGCTGGTGAGCGTTGTAGTCGTTGTAGTCCAGAGCTGCGCTTGGAGTATTTACGACAGTGTGATTCACTGAAGGAACCTGTAGGGGGAGCTTCGCAAATCTTACTGAGTTCCGCTTTAAAATAGGGAAAGTTCCAGGCAGGAAGAAATCATAATGACAAGATTGAGAGTGGATCACACAGGACTGAACGGCACATTATTTTTAATGGGAAAAAAGAATAGTGAAAATTGTGAAAGCTGTGGGGTTCAAGAAAATACTGAACATTTTATATTTAGGGCTGCAACAACTATTCGATAAAATCGATAATAATCGATAATGAAAATCATCGACAACGATTCTCATTATCGATTAGTTGGCTCCGCCCACCGTGCACGACAGACTTATGCCAGTCGTGTCAAATTACAGCACTGAATAATGCAGTTCTATGGACCAAAATGCATCTAAAAATAGTGGAGGAAACAGAGTGAGCTGCTGCGGGAAAGGTACGAGATCAATGCTGATCAAAACACATGAGAATTATTTATTTTAAGCTTCAAGCTAATGCATTAGCGTAATGGCTTGCCTTGTCAGGCGCTTTGATAGATGCATGTGCGTCCTCAGCGCAAAACGTTCATTCTACGGCTTTATCCTTATCTGTAAATGTTACAAATTCACGCGAGCATTTACATTTTGCATAAAGGCTTGTCCTGACAGTCTGCGTTAACTTTACTGAATGAGCGCCGGCGCGCGCACCCGCGTCAGACAGACGGAACGCGGGAGAGAGGGAGACTGTTAATATTCAGTGCAAAAATATTCATTTTGCTAAAATATCTGTTGTTTAAAGTTAAATTTAGATTTAAAAGTCAACATGCCATTCAAGTATTTTATGATAGTAGTGATTGTAAATGGATAACATGTAATTGAATATAAATGTAAGACATTTCTTATAGCCTTACAGGATAACGACATGACAGTAAGAGGTGATTGTGTCCAGAGTGAATGTGTGTTTCTGCAGAACATTTATCTTGCCTGTTGGTTAACACTGAGTTTGTGTTTTTCTTTATCTTTATTACTATCTTCATTTTTATTGTAGAGTAGAGATTTAATCTATATTCACTATATACAGTGCTAAAAAGAAAAAGTGAAAGTGAAGTGACATGTGGCCAAGTATGGTGACCCATACTCGGAATTTGTGGTCTGCATTTAACCAATCCAAGTGCACACACACAGCAGTGAACACACACACCGTGAACACACACCCGGAGCAGTGTCTAAAGTTATTAGACATCTGATACCCAATGTATGGTTTGTGCCACAGGTCAGGGCAGCCTAAACTATCAGTATTGGTGATTACTAAAATCATTTTTCATGTTTCTGTAATGATTAATCCACCAGTATGTGTACGCTCTTTAGTTACAGCAGTATTTCTAAAGCTACAATATATTTATTGTTGTTATCCATGAATTTTTGATTTTACTGTTTTACAAGAAAGGCAGGAAAAAGTAAATCACTTCATAGTTGTTGTTTTTTTTCAGATGCCTTACAGTCAATACGAACAGACTGTTACATTTGTTTTTTTTGGGATATTATGTGTGAATATTATTTAGAAACTATTTAGTTGTTTCAGTTTGGTATTTTCCTAATAAATAGCAATACCATTTTTAGCTTCAAACAAGTTTTTGATAGATTCCTAAAATATTTGTGTTCTCTCTTTATTATGACAGGTAGTCTAATAAATTACTGTATGTGTTCATAGCATTCAGTTGGCACATTAGTTTGAAGTACATTGGGCAGGATGTGCAATAGTGTGTTTTTTTGTCAATAAAATAAAACTAAAAACAATTACCGATTAATTGATTAATCGAAAAAATAATCTGCCAAATAATCGATTATCAAAATAATCCTTAGTTGCAGCCCTAGTTATATTACACTGTGTTTTATATGAGGTGGAAAGACGGGTGTTTCGAGATAGGGTGCAGGAGGCAGAACGGGAGTGGAATCTGAAGGGGATACTGGGCACAGAAGGAGAGGGAAAGGGGATAAGAAGTATCAGGAAGGCTCTATTTAAATTTCTTAAAAACACAGGGTTGATGCACAGAATTTGAGAACAGTTAAATGACATGATGTTGCACACTCCTGTACGGTAGGTGGCGGTATGCACTTTGAAGTTGTTTGCAATCCGCCAATAATCAAGAGAAGAAGAAGACGAAGCACAGAAGCTTGAGCTCTGAACCTCTGGGAAGGTGTTTTTTTTTTTTTTTTTTTTCCAAGTCCCAATGTGATCACACCTCAGTCCAGTAGATGGCGGTAATGCACAAAGATTGCAAACTGCCAATAAAATTCACTGAAGAAGAAGAAGAAGAAGACGCAACACAGTTGTGTGGAGAAAATGCGAGCCGATCCAAGTTGGAGTGTTATATATATATGTGTGTGTGCATCTTATAAAGTGAGTTATTCACTGTTAATATACACTTAGGATAAAGTTTAGCTTGTAATCTTGCATATAATCGTTGAGTGTTGAAGTTAATGTAACTAAATTCGAGTGATTAAGCGTGTTTAACTAGCGATTGGTACATGCACGTGCATATTTACATCTGTCGTCAGATTATATGATCACTTTAATTATACTGATGTTATATCTTCTGTTGAGAGAGATTGTTATTCACGTTTTAGATGTTTGTAGGAAATTGCAAGTATAAGTGTGAGTTGAAGATTATAGTTAAATGGCTTATTCAGATGCTAATATGTCTAATTATAGTATTTCATTTATTGCAAGTAATATTCCACACTGCGTCTATTATTGTTTCATATATTGGATTGTTAAATAATTGGATCTGTATTATTTACTTATTGTAATTATTTATCTTTGTACAGACCACACACCTAATGCTTCAGTAAAGACCTCAAAAGAAAGAACTGTGGTTGACTGAGTTGAGTGTTTCCTATCAAAAAGTCCTTAAAGGATTAGTCCACTTTTAAATAAACTTTTCCTGATAATTGACTCACCCTCATGTCATCTAAGATGTTCATGTCTTTCTTTCTTCAGTCGAAAAGAAATTAAAGTTTTTGATGAAAACATTCCAGGATTTTTTTCCATATAGTAGACTTTAATGGGCACCAAACTGTTGAAGGTCAAAATTAGTTTCACTGCAGCTTCAAATTGTTGGTCTTATCTAGTGAAACCATCGCTCATTTTCTGAAAAATATTGAAAATTATATAAGTTTTATCCAGAAATGCTCATCTTGAACTAGCTCTCTTCTTCTTCTCTATTAGAATTCCAGCAGTGTAGACACTGCTAAGCGTATTACTGCCCTCCACAGGCCAAAGTTTTGAACAAATTTTTATATGCAATATGCTAGTATATAACAATTAGTTCAAACTTTGACCTGCGGAGGGCAGTAATACGCTTAGCAGTGTCTACAATGCTGGAATTCTAATAGAGGAGAAGAAGAAGAGAGCTAGTTCAAGATGAGCATTTATGGTTAAAACTTATATAATTTTCCATTTTTTTTCAGAAAATGAGCGATGGTTTCACTAGATAAGACCCTTATTTCTCATCTGAACAATTTGAAGCTGCAGTGAAACTAATTTTGACCTTCAACTGTTTGGGCTCCATTGAAGTCTACTATATGGAGAAAAATCCTGGAATGTTTTCATCAAAAACTTTAATTTCTTTTCGACTGAAGAAAGAAAGACATGAACATCTTAGATGACATGGGGTGAGTAAATTATCAGGAAAAGTTTGTTTAAAAGTGGACTAATCCTTTAAGAGATAGAACTCAAAAGTCCAATTCCAAATCCTACAATAACAACATTGCTTACATCTCCCATATTAAACACTAATACAAGTTATCATGAGCATCATTCCAGTTATAGCTGTTAAACTTAAACTCTGCCTTAAAAAAAATCCCACAGAGACTCCCATCTTTATTCTGGACTGAGACTCGCATAGTGTGCCACTGCTATACAAGATGAGTTTGAGTTAGTGTTTCTTAAAACTTAAAAAAAATATATAAAATAATAAGGACAATAATTTTAATATTAATGAACAAACTGAGCATGGTTAAACAGCCTGTAGCACCACAACTTCTTTATTTGAAACATAAGCTGTTGGATTTTTGCAGTATGGAAGTAATTTAATGCCAAATGTTTTTGAAAAAAAAAGCTTGTTGAATTGCACTAATTGAAAAAAAATATTCATTACATTAGCTGTGCTTGCATTTTGATGCATTGTATTTTTAAGGCTTGAATTTTTATGGGCTGAAATTCAACATGGTTGTATATTTAAGCTGTGAATATTTCAATTAAAAATATTTCACACACATTTTCATTATTAAAAATTCAATTTATATTCACATTTCAGATTTCACTTCCAAAATATTCTGTTTAAAAATACAACCTATAAAATTCGACTAGTAATTTTCAGTCCATTTTATTTCGCTTTACAAATCCGCTTCCACAAATTCGGTGGTTCAAATTCGGCAGAAAATTCAACATTTCACATCCGGGAACTGCAGGAAAAGCAGTAGAGTACCGATGCATGATCTCTATCTGCTGTTAGTCTTCTTCGCCAGCAGGTGCCGCTAGCGGCTGTGTTAAGACCAGATCACGGCTAGTAAGTCATCATTCATTCATTCATAAAAACGGATTTACAGAAATGGAGCAAGCGTAAGTGAATGTGTGATGATTATCAGGGCCAGTATAAATGCAGAAAAGCTGATAAAGACACAAAAGCTGCATTTATGTTTAATTCAGTGTCTTTATGGTTACCTGTGTAGTCTACATAAGCAGCTTTCTCTACAGTGAACGAGATTATAACGTTATTGCCCGATGCTGGTGTACAGATCAAACGTTAAATCTGAGGTAGACATATATTTCTCTCTGTTTAGTTTCCTTAACTTTATATCCCAGCGCTGTGTTGTAATACTAGGGTTTCCCTCATCCGTCATAGGATTCCCCTGCCATCACGACATATAAAACACTTAACACAGCTTAATGGACTCGTACAGTGATATAAAAGATCATTTGTGATGTAGGTTATACTATATAGGCTCCAAGAAAGCAGATACTGGCATAAAGTTGATTTGACGCTGAACGTTTGATATTCGCAAATTTAGGGACCGTCTCTAAAGTTACAACATTGTTATTCACGTTTCTACCTTCAATAGCGTTTAAAGAGAATGACTTGAATCACTGTTCGACCTGACACCTAGAACACTTTACAGTTGGTTTTGTGACTGTAAATCATACTCATCACATGCTATTGAGATTTAAATTATGGCATTTTTTTTGTATGATCCCATACAGTAGTGAAATACATAGCAATATTTACATATTATTTGACAGTATATTTGGAAACACTTTACAATAAGGTTCATAATGTATTTACTAACGTGAACTATCCATGAGCAATAGCCAACATTTGTTACTGCATTTGGTAATCTTTGTTAACGTTAATAAAAATGTAGCAGTTCATTGTTCATGTTAGTTCACAGTGCATTAACTAATGTTAACAAATACAACTCTTGATTTTAATAATGTATGAGTAAATGCTGGAATTAACATTAACAAAGATTAATAAGTGCTGTAGAAGTGCAGTTCATTGTTAGTTCATATTATCTAGTTAATATAAAGTGTTACCTTTAATTTTAATAAACATCAAAAATCTAAAAGGTTTGCATTATACCTGAGACCTAGATGAACACTTTACAGTTGGTTTTGTGACTGTAAGTCATTCTCTTTAAACGCTATTGAAGGTAGAAACGTGAATAACAATGTCGTAACTTTAGAGACGGTCCCTAAATTTGCGAATATCAAACGTTCAGCGTCAAATCAACTTTATGCCAGTATCTGCTTTCTTGGAGCCTATATAGTATAACCTACATCACAAATGATCTTTTATATCACTGTACGAGTCCATTAAGCTGTGTTAAGTGTTTTATATGTCCTGATGGCAGGGGAATCCTATGACGGATGAGGGAAACCCTAGTATTACAACACAGCGCTGGGATATAAAGTTAAGGAAACTAAACAGAGAGAAATATATATCTACCTCAGATTTAACGTTTGATCTGTACACCAGCATCGGGCAATAACGTTATAATCTCGTTCACTGTAGAGAAAGCTGCTTACATGTAAACTACACAGGTAACCATAAAGACACTGAATTAAACATAAATGCAGCTTTTGTGTCTTTATCAGCTTTTCTGCATTTATACTGGCCCTGATAATCATCACACATTCACTTACACTTGCTCCATTTCTGTAAATCCGTTTTTACGAATGAATGAATGATGACTTACTAGCCATTGCTCTGGTCTTAAACAGCCGCTAGCGGCACCTGCTGGTGAAGAAGACTAACAGCAGATGGAGATCATGCATCGGCACTCTACTGCTTCTCCTGCAGTTCCCGGATGTGAAATGTTGAATTTTCTGCCGAATTTGAACCACTGAATTTGTGGAAGCGAATTTGTAAAGCGAAATATAATGGACTGAAAATTGCTAGTCGATTTTTATAGGTTGTATTTTTAAACAGAATTAATATTTTGGAAGTGAAATCTGAAAGGTGAAAATAAATTATTGAATTTTTAATAATGAAAATGTGTGTGAAATATTTTTAATTGAAATATTCACAGCTTAAATATACAACCATGTTGAATTTCAGCCCATAAAAATTCAAGCCTTAATAATACAATGCATCTAAATGCAAGCACAGCTAATGTAATGCATTTTTTTTTTTCAATTAGTGCAATTCAACAAGCTTTTTATTTCAAAAGCATTTGGCATTAATTTACCTCCATATTGCAGTTTCTTCCTCCTAACTGATTCAGGTCTAAATTTGTTTCAAAATTTGTTTCGATAAATAATCATATTCATCTGTTGTATTTACATGCTATCATTATAATTAAACATCTATTTAAAGTCTTAAACGTCTATGCTTTGTATCCTCCAAACCTGATATGAATTTATGTACAAAAATGATGAGCAGTAATCATTTTTTCTCCTTATCGTTTCATGCAGTTAAACAAACAGGAGGTTCAGCCATTGTTACCTGTGGGAAGACTTTCGTCTGCATCATGTCTCTGACAGTGTCTCAGGGTGAGGGAATGACGGTCATCACCGTCTCCTCAAACCCAAACAGCAAATGGCCCGTACTGTGTCAGATTCTGGCTTCTCAGTGCTGCAGGCCACTGTGTTCGGTATCTCAGGATATGAAAGGAAAGCTGACGAACAGCCACATAGCTTTTGGGGTAAGTCAGACACTTTAAGGTCTTGTCATTTTAGGCTACTTTGAATAGACTTAATTTAAACACTATGGCCCTTCACATTGACGAGACCTGACAACAATGAACTGAAACAAGGAAACTTAAATACTGAGGTAAATGAGGATAATTAAAGGGACACCTGAACTGAATAATGAATCACATTAGTGTTCATGATGACAGATAGACTGTGCAAAACGAACACGAAGTCCAAACAAAGGGAAACTGTGACAGTACGCCCCTCCTGAAAGGCGCAAACTTGCGCCATAACGGAAAAGATGAGGGAAGGAGGGTGGTGGCTCTGGAGGCGGATAAGGAGATGGCAAAGGGATGGTGAGAACAGGCAGATAGGAGGAGGCTTTGGTGGAGGGCAAAGATCTGGGAGGGGGATGGATAGGACAGTCCAGGGTGGTGAGGATGTTGGATAAATCCAGGAAAGGATGGAGACCAAGGCCACAGCCAGGAATGTGCTCCATGGTGGCATCGATGGAGGGAGGAGCCATGGAGTGAAGATGTTAGACGTCACCTTTGGGACAACTGGAGGCGACAACAGTGATGAAGGTGGAGCCCACTGCGCAGACGGAGAGCAATGGGGTGGAGAGAAACTGAAGACCTAGGCGGCCACGATTGAGCTGCAGTGACGACCCCCCTGAGATGGAAGTGGGGATCTGGAGGGCAGAGGTGGAGCTGGAGCAATCAAGGTCAGTGGAGGGGCCTGAGGGAGGGCAGAGCTGAAGGGGTGGAGGGCCGGAGAGTAGCAAATGACCTGCAAGTCCGCAGCGGAGACATGGCAATGTCTGACCCAGGTGAAGCCGATATTCCGAGAGAGCTTGGCGAGGCTAAATGGCTGATGGTCTACGCTGGAGCCGAGGGAGGAAGGAGTGGAGGTGCAGGAGCCAGATGGGTTGAGGTGGAGCAGAGCCTTCAGAAGATGGAGGCAGCGCCACCCAGGCGGCGATGGCTCCCAGCAGGTCCGAGGGGTAGCCATGCCACTGAGAGGAGGCTGAGGTGAAGCTGAGGGTTTGAAGGGAAGTAGCAATGAGTGGGTGTTAGGAGTGGCTGAGGGCTGAAGAGGAGACTGACGAACGACATTGATGAAAAACATTAGGTCCATAAGGCAGTTTGGAGAGGTAGTGGGAGAGGAAGGCTGGATGGGGTTAAGAGGACTGAAGAAGAAGATTCTGATGAAAGCAAGGGGCACAGGGAATTTGACTCTCCACACGCACACAAACTGTCCATACAGTCCAGGCAGTACTCACTCTCAGTGGTTCTCGCTTCCATTCCCTTGTACTCCTGCGGCGATGGATGACTCGGTCAGCTCACACACCTGGTGAGACGGGGTCCCCTCAGGCTCAGGTGTGATGTCAGGCTTGATTGCTTCTTCTGGTGTGGGCTCCGACATTGCGGCCGAATGTTCCTCCGTCTGCGGTGGGCACGTACTTTCATTCCTCACAGCGGGATGGTACTGGGCTGGGCACTGGTTTGGGAGTGGGGCTGGCGGTGTCCTTGACAGTGAATGCTGATCCACAGGAAACCAGCACCCACTCCTCAAACTCCCTCGAGGCGCCTCCCCGGACAACTGTGCGGGAAGGTGGTTTTATGGGCGAGATTCAAATAATCTGTTAAAAGTTCCTTGAGGGAGCGATTTCTCTGTTCAAAGCATAGGAGTTAAATGGCAGGGAGATCCATGATGAAAAATAAAGTAAAAAAAACCACACCAAATACACCAAAGAGAAAAAAGTTGCAATTTACTTTGTGGGTTGGGTCTTGATGACAGTAGCGCACACAAAAGTAGTAACTGTTCCGTGCTCAGGCACGGTTAGCACTCACACTTCATGCGAACCGTGCTCGAGCCCAACCGAACCACGCTCTGGCCTACCTCTTCCAAGCGGGCCAGGGCTGGCTAAACGAACCGCGTCAGGACATGGAACGGAGCGCTCACACTTGTCAAACGAACCGGGATTTGAGGGTCAAATGCGCTCGGGCACGGTTCAGAGTGCCTAGTGTAAGTACACCCAACATTTCACAATTTGGTTGCAGTTGGTTTTGTCAGCAGAAACATTTTGAAAACACCTAAATCTAACAAAAATATTACATGCAGTTTTTGTATAAGTCCAAATTATTAGTACCAAGTTGCAACTTTAGAAAAGTTCGGTTTTAGTTGTAAATTTATTTATGCAAGCAAAAAAATATTCAAATTATATACAACAACTTGGAAAAGTTGTGAAGTAATTTGCCTGTCTACACAAAGCAAATTTTGATTGGTTTACTTACAGTGTCATTGTGCCAACTATAAATATTCTTATTTTAAGATTCTTAATAGATGGTGGCATAAAAAAAAATATTGTTCTCTTGTTCCATAGGTTGTGCAGATGATCGTTGGTATCCTTAATATTGTGGTGGGGATCATGTTTACATGCCTTGGGTTACACTGGAACACAGATATAAAGACCATGGGACCCTTTTGGCTTGGTAGTGTGGTAAGACCTGGGTCTCATTTTGTATCATTCATTTATTCAAAATCTAAAGCAAAAATTTGAAAGAAAAAAAATACAGATGTTTTTGTTTGTTTGCTTTTGTCTATAGTTCCTTGTAGCTGGAATTGTGTGTATTCTTGCAGCTAAGTTTCCCACTTCTTGTCTGGTAAGTTTCTAAGGCATCTGTTTTTTTTGACAGTTCCAGTTTTGCAACATTATATATATATATATAAAATATACAGTGCATGCATTTATTTATTTAATAATTTAATTATTATGCAAGTTGATTTTCTGATCATATTTTTTTCCCAGGCACATTTTACCAATTCCAAACCACATCAATCTTATTAACTACTATTAATTTTGTATTTAATCATCTGGAAATGAAAAACGCCTTATATTCAGGTGTGCAGAATTATTAGGCTGGTTTCACAGGTAAAATGAGCCAAAAAAGAGATTTAACTCAGACTGAAAAGTCAAAAATGATTAAATGCTCATGAGAAGGATGCAATACTAGAAATTGCTGTTCAGGCATGACCAGTGGAGAGCAAAATGCTCATTGGGTCAGCAGGGTCAGACAAAAACAGGTGGAGAAGAAAAGAGACATGCAAAAAAATTAAGAATTAAGGTGAATAATCAAGTGTGAAACCATCGTCAAGTCACCTTTATTTATATAGCGCTTTTTACAATGTAGATTGTGTCAAAGCAGCTTTACAGTGATAACTGGTACATTATTTTGGCTGCACAGCAGCTCTTAAAGAATAGTGTCAATGCAGGCAGTTTAAAAGCACTGTTGAATATCAAATGTCAAGTCAAATGTCAAGTGTCCCCAACTAAGCAAGCCAAAGGCGACAGCGGCTAGGAACCCAGGAACCCTTTAGTCTCCAGCGCCACCATTTTCAAGAACTGCAACCTACCTGGAGTCTCCAGAAGTGCAAGGTGTCATTGGTCAAGATGCAGGATATAAATATATATTGTTGTTTGTGTTTTTTTACAGCTGGTCACCGGAATGATTCTGAATATAGTCAATGCTGCACTGGCTATCACAGCTGTTGCGCTGTTTTCATTGGACCTTGCAAATAGTCATACTGGATATTACTACGATTATTCTTGTGACTATTCAGGCTATGATCATTATATAATGCCTTCCCCTGAAGAGAAAAGGAAAACGGAGACCTGCCTGTACTACAAGAATCTCACTGAGGTAATGATACATTAGAAGGCGGTAAAGACAATATACTGCTCTTCAAATCTTATTACAAACATACTCTCAATTTAAGGATTAGTTCTTTTCCAAAAAGCAAAATTGAAATTCCTTCGTCAATTATTTTCGTGTAATGCCAAGCTCCAAAATGAATAGCACCATAAAAGTGGTTCATTTATGATTGACTATATTCCAGGTCTTCTGAGTAGATAGGGATTTCTTACAGGATTTAAGGATAATTTTTCTTTTAAGTTGACACTAAAAAGTCCAAAGTCCCTTTCAAGGAGATTCTGTTAACTCGGCAGCCATATTTGCAACGTCTCTGGGCAACTAGAGCACAGCAGTGCCTGTCATACTTTCTGGTTCCAGAATAATTTTTTTCCATTCATTTTTCACTTAAGAGATTTTTTTAAAAAAGTCTTTGTTTAAGAGTTATAAAGCCATGAACCAAGTCAAAGAGCTACAAGGTGAATCATAACATTATACAAACTGGCGCAAAAAAAGTATTTGAAAAGCAGACAATGATACAAAGGTACAAGACTGTGTACTTAGTATCTTTAGTGAGGGAAAGAACTACAATCCCATGAAACCTTGCTCACAGTAGGTCTGTATTTGAAAGTTTATAAGTTATTGTAAAAATCTATTTCCCTATGGAGAAAATGAATGGAGTTTTTACTTCCGGGACCAAACTGTTGCACTCTATTTCGGGCATCCAAGACCAAGTCTTATCTACTTGAACAGAGGAGTCCTGAAATCTCAAAAAATGCTCGCCACACTCATATTTAAATAACTTATTTCAAATCAGCAACAAAATCTGACATGAACTGACCCATAAATGTTGTTTCTTGTGCTCAAATACTGTAAAAAAAAACAAAAAAAAACTTATTTTTCAGGCTAGACCAGCCAATGCTCACATTCAATCCTAAGAGCGTGTTTGAGAACACTGACTAGATGCGTCCCAATTCACATACTTATGCCATTTTATAAGTATAAATAGTATGAGTAACACTGAAAATATCAAAAAGAAAAAGTGCACTTTAAATGATGATACACTTAGTTAACTGAAAAAATGAAGTGTGGAATGTTGGCTTTAATTATGTAGCGGATGGGGAGGAGCTATCAGACTCCAATGGTGCATGTTGCACTTATATGAGTGCACCATCTTTGTATATCTAAAATCTTTGTATTTACCCACCTCTAGATGGTCTTCAGAGTAATAGATATCATGATGATAGTGTTGTTGGTCCTTCAGCTCTGTGTGACGATCAGTTTCTGTGTTTTGACTGGGAAAGCTTTGTGCAAGAAGGATGAAGAAGCAAAGGTACTGTATCATCACCACAATCACATCAAACAATCAGTCAAATCCACTGTGATCATGACAGATTCTGAGAGCTGCTCTGTGTGTTCATGTTTGTTTGTGCTTTTGTAGGATCCAGAACTTTACAAGCAGCTCCTGGAAGACGACACTGCTGTTCCTGCATGTTAGAGAGACAAGATTAACACACAAAATAAACAGTTGTTGTTCTTTTTTGTGTAATGGAATGACATTTCATGACTCAGTATTGTAGTGAAATGATTTAAAGCAGATGCCTGCAACACTGTACTCATTAAATGACATGTTTAATTACACTTATTTCCCCCCCCTTTTACAGAAGTTGATCTCTCTATATATAGATTAATATGTGTAACTTTTTATTTCCTTTTTCAATTTTGGTGTGACTTTTGGGGCTTTGTTTAAAAATACGTTTTTCTTTTTTTTTTTTTTTTTNTTTTTTACAATTTTTTATGTTTCACTTTGTAGAATAATTAAAAAAACAAAAACCAAACAAAGTAACCAAGTAATACCTAGTCATTAAAGGGGATAGTTCACCCAAAATTCATACAAGTTGGGAACAACTTGAGTTAACCCAAAAATAAAAAGGCTCTCCGCCCTCATGTCATTCAAAACATGAATGTATGTAGTTTCTTTGGTGGAATACAAAAGATGATTTTTTTTTTAATGTCTGTAAATTACTGGTAAGAGATCATGTGCAGGACCTTTTCGGTAAATCAGTTCTGGCAATTTACCAGTAATGGAAGTTGTAAAGTTACCAGTTCATTACCAGTATGATGGTGTGTGAATGCAGAATTAAGATTACCGATATGAGCATGTACAAAGTCAGAACGCGCTGATGTAGTCTGAAGAAGTCTGCTTTAGGCCAATCCTAAGGTTCTTATTGAGATGATGTGATTACTCCGTGCTGTTTACAGTTAGCTCCTCTGCTTTTTAATAGTTTTTCTATGTAAATATGTGCTAGATGGACATCTTTGACCATTGCGCCACATCGCGTATTTTTCATGTCCACGTCTTTTTCATGAAATGAAAAATCTTGTTCTTTTTGGATGTCTTTTATGTTTGTTAAAGATCGAATTCATAACATATACTGCCATTCTGCCCATATTACATAAATTTCATAAATTGTATGAACATTATGGAAATAAATGGTTCAGGTTATTCAAACCATAGGCTATATGGGAATGGAAGAGTCCTTATGTAGTCACCAATAGACCCTGGATGTAATGTTTTGAAGTGCATCAAAACAAAGTCTTACTGAAAGCTTAATTTTTTGAGATATCAACCTAAAACTTTAAACACAACTTGATTAGATTTTAGCTTTGATTTTCTAGCTTTTTTGTAAAACATATTTGATATAAATGATAAGAAATCATATTTTTACATTTTACATAAACTAAAACTTAAATAACTATTTTTTTTCTTTCACTTCTAAAATAAGTGTCCTCTTTATAAGGAGACCAGACTTAAGTCTGTTCTCAAAAGTATTCAAGATTTAAAACAATTAAAATTGGGGTCTGTTCCCCAAAAATGGGAGTGACATTTAAGGGGTTACAAGCAAACACACATTCTGTTTGATCATCCCCTTATGCCTGTCACTCAGACATCAAAACATTTTGTCAAATTGAACAGATAATGAAACTAAAGCACTTCTCCTCAGTCCTCATGCAGGTGAATGAAGACAATGGAGCAGCGTTTAAAGATCATTTCAGATGACTGTTGTGGCAAAATAAAAACTGACTTGGACAAACACGTCCAATTGTCTTTCTAAAGTTTTGTTTCTTGCAAGAAAGGTCAGACAGTCAAACAGAAACACAAGTAGCTGCAGAGTGTAAGGCAAAGAATGAAAGCTTCCCCACACTTTTATATCTCTAAGCATTGTGGGTTCAACACTCTTGAAGCAGAAAGAGTCAAATAAACATTTTCATCATGTTAAAAGATGAACTAATGAAGCAGAGTGGGATTTACAAGCCTTTGATTGCACTTATTGCAGTGTTTTTTATCTGGAGGAGCTACAGAGACTGTAACATCATACATCTGTTTCTGTGAGGATACATGCCTTCCTACCAGGACATTCTTATCATTCAATAACCATAAATAATGGTTTACTGGGAAACTCAAACAGCTTTGTCATGCCAAAGAGTATGCTTACAGAAGTGGGGATAAAATCTTGTGTAACCAGGTCTAAGGAACATCACCAATTACATGACCCCATGACCTCAATCAAGTTTCTGAAGTTTGTAGATGACACCACAATCATTGGCCTCATCCAGGATGGTGTCAAGTCTACAGACAAGAAGTCGAACAACTGGCTGTCTGGTGCCGTCATAAAAACCTGGAGCTTAAAATGCTCAAAACAGTGGAGATGATAGTGGACTTCATGAGAAACAGCCCAGCACTCCCCATACTCACCATCATGAACAGCACCATGAAAGCAGTGGAGTCATTCCTGGGCTCCACCATCTCTCAGGACCTGAAGTAGGACAATCACATAGACTCCTTCATGAAAAAGGCCCAGCAGAGGTTCTACTTCTTTTGCCAGCTCAGGAAGTTCAACCTGCTACAGGAGCTGTTGACACAGTTCTTCTCAGCCATCATTGAGTCTATGTTCATCTATGTTCATTCAGCCACCAAATCAGACATCTGGGGAACTACAAAAGACAGTCCGGACTGCAGACTGCCCACCTTCCAGGACCTGTACTCTTCCAGAGTGAGGAAAAGGGCAGGTAAATTCATCACAGACTCCACTCACCCCGGCCTCAACCTATTTGAACTGTTGCCGTTCGGACGGCGCGTCAGATCACTAGGCACTAGAACATCTATAGGCACAGGAAGTTTCTTTCCACAGGTCATTTCCCTCTTGAACAGTTAAATGCCTTGCAAGTGCAATACCCCACTTTTTTTGTGCAATATCCTTGTAAATGAATTTATTCACAATACTGTAAATATATTCATTATCTGTAAATGTTTATTTTTTCACTTTGATTCCAAGTAAGACAACGAGTTTATGCGACACGTGATATGAGACAGGATACCAGACTTTGCAGATAAAGATATGAAAGATCAATATAGGAGATAAGATAGTATGTCTCAACTTCTGGAGATGTGGCAACAAAATTTAGACACACATCTTCAGGGCACACTCTTAAGAAAAATGGTTCTAAACAGTACCAAATTAGGATTCTTTGGCTTGTAACAATTGCAGAACCCTTTTTGATGCTAAATAGAACCCTTTTTATAAAGTTCCATAAAGAACATACAATTTGACATGGCAAATTGTTGCAAAAATGACAGTGCTCTAACAACAGCTGAATACATTAATAAATAATAATTGACATTGAACATAATATAGATGAAATGAAGATCAAGTTCCAATGAAATATCTTCACAATCCTCTATGATGTCTTTACGTCCTTCATTATGTGTTTATTCCGAGTGGCAGTTTCTCTCTGCAGATGATGAGGTTATGGTATGTGACAGCATTTGAAATACACAATTGAGCTGGTCACACATGTTCTGAAACGAAAAAAAGACATGATTGGGAGGAAACCAGTTACAATTTTTAAAGTTAAAATTTTAAGAAAGAAAACATTTACCTGTTGAGAGTGTGTTGACAGTCTGTGTTGTATAGCTGAGCTCTTGAAAATCAGTAATGAAGCTTTGACAGTTACAGATTTGTTGAATAGAGAACCCTAAACTCTAACACAAAGAACCATTTCTGTATGTAAAGGGTTCTTCAGGATGATATAGTTCCAAATAGAGCTGTTACAACATGTAAAGAACCTTTAAAGAGGTGAACTGAATGTCTGAATAGAATATATGAACTATGAGTATATAATATCAAAAGATATAATAAATAAAAATAACATTCATAAATGGATTGATTCAAGAATAATGTTGGAAAGGATTAATAGGCATAGGCATAACCATAAAAGAATAATCATAATAATCATAAGCATAATTTTTTCTTATACACCATAGGTAATATTCTACAGTAATTTACCAGGATTGCTGTGTGAAAGGGGCTAATGAGTTCACTATAACCAAATGGCCTCCACAGTTACCAGATCTCAATCCAATAGAGCACCTTTGGGATGTGGTGAAACAGGATATTTGCATGGATGTGCAAATCTACAGCAACTACTTTTCCAGCACTGTGTTAAATCTATGACATTAATAATTAAGGCAGTTCTGAGGGCAAAAGAGTGCCCAACCCAGTACTGGTGTACCTAATAAAGTGGCTGGTGATTATATATCAATATCACTGTTATATTTATAATACATACAATATACTTTATGCTTTTCAGCAAATACATCAGAAACATTTTGCCCCCTTTATGAAACCCTTGGCAGCCAGTGCTCAATGTGTTGGACATGTCTGTACTGTCCTCAGGTCAGTGTACAGTTGGAGTAACTGGAGCGCTGAATGAGAAAGCAAAAACCGGCATCATAGGATCATAAATAGTATAAAATTCCCAGATACCACTTCTTTGGCTCTCAGGGCTCAAGGCAATCTTTTATGACTATTTAACAAGTTTGTTTACCCAGGTTAGCTAATTTGGCTTGCTGTCCACCGATGAGGGGCTTGATGAAGCAGCTTCAACTCGAGCGATATATGAATAAATATAAGATATGATTACATAGATAGGGCAAGGTACCTGAGATGAAGGTGGAGTTTGGGGAGGTGGAGGGATGCGGGAACAGCTGAGACTGAAGAGAGGTAAGCAGCTGCTACTCTGGCTGTTAATTGGAAGATTAGATGGGCTCACTCTTCCCTAAATTACGTTTAAGAACTTCACTTTGACTGGTTAGGATTTTTTTTTTTTATTCTTACTGCTGCCCAGATGGAAATGTATAACTATTCCAAAAAGGCATTTTCAGGACCTCAACTGGGAAGGGAATATAGAGGCCGGACCTCTTGGAACTTTAATTGAATACTCCTGAACTAAACCAAGGAACGTGCTGACACTCAGGCATCTTTTTTAAACTGCCAAATGAAAAAATGTAGAGAGTTAGGAATGAAACATCTAGATAAAATGTGCAATAAAAAAAGAAAAAATTGTGTATTACCATAGCATCAATGCAATGCAAACAGGAAGTAGATTGACACAGGCAGAAATAACATGTATAGATGTTATGTGTGAAAAGGGCAAGTTGCCGGTCCTGGCCACCTCCGGTAGGCTAATAGATTTCATGGCTTGGACCATTATTCATTAACACAGCCTGTCATTATTACACAAGAAAAAGAGGACAGAGCAGTGAGAAACACACTGAAACGCAATAAAATGCGATTGTGAAAGTTTTCACAAATCAGGCTCAATCTAAAACAAGTGATTTTGTATTAACGTGGTTTGCATGTTTATTGGAAATAGACGTTAAGAATGCCTATTTTACACATTCCTGACTAGCAGACTTACCACAGGGTTTATTGACAAGTGCTTTTCCGTGAAAAAATTCACAAATCAAGCAGGTCAAGATGACACTGTTTTCAGTCTTCTTAGTGTCCAACTTTTGGAGCTATGTGCATTATAAAAGCCAATATGAAGGGGGGAAAAAAAAGATTTTAGACCGGAGGACCGCGTCACCTGAATTCACAGATCATGAAGAATGACATGCGATAGGCCTATTATTTGCATGTCTACGACAGATTCATAGCCTGCAGATTCATAGCCAAACCATATCTGAATACCAAACCACAAACTATCTTTACTGCGGTTAGCCTACTTACCGGCCTATAAAAAGAGACGCTTACTTTAATTTGAGAGAAGAGCACACAAGCATCTCGACAAAACCAGCGCTGATACACAGACACCTGACAGTCTCAGAGACACACAGACTAAGGATAGGGTAAGCTTCATCTGTAATTGTATTTTCTGGTCCACTGAATTCACAGGAAAATGAATTGATGCCATTGCCGCAGAAGACTATTCAACATAGAACCAGAAATATGAATTATTTTGATCAACATGACATAAGCAATTGATAAGGAAACAGCAGACAACTGTACATAATCAATTTCATGAATGTAGGCTACCAAAGCATTGGCAAAAAAAGAAAGAAAAAAAGCTTTTGATGTGCACATGTGCACAAGTGAGACGGTATGGAGGTTGAACAAGCTAGTTTTGACAATTTCAAATTGTGATCTAAGAAAAGTATGTCTGACTGAGAAAAACGGTAAAACATTAAGCCAACAACATAATGAAGTGACCATGAGAGCAACTGATTATATTTAATTAATTCGTCTGTCAATCGATTAAAAAACAAATTAATTGCACATTTTCTGTAATTAATCGCGATTAATCGAACACAACTTTATGTTTTTAATATAGGCCTATTTTTATATTGTAATATTTTCACATTGAATCTCCAAAATAATGTAGAAAAAACATAAAGACAGTAGTTTAAATGTGTGTTTAATGGCATATTTTTACTACACACTATGAATGAAGGCCTTCATTCACAATACCAGTATTGTTACTGTTCTCTATTAAATAATAGCCATTAATTCTAGCCATTCAACATTACAGTATATTTGAAAGCTATCATTATAACATTTAATAGGCTTTAATTTAACATCTTTCGATTGAGTAGCTGAATATTTTTTTCACATAGTTTTACATACTGTCTTTTAAACTTACATTGTTTGAAAATATTGATTTACAAAGAAAACATACAAGTATACTATAGTATAAAACTAATACTAATACTAATAACTAGTAGTTTACTGAAAGTATACTTCAAAGTGTACTTTCATAAACTAAAAAAATTTGCTATTATTATTTAACTAGTAAAGGTAGGCCTATAAGTTCACTTATAGTATGGTGGCAGTACAAACGAAAAACGTAGTTGGAAACTAGTTGTATACTCAAAGTTTACTACTGTTACACTATATTCTATTTAGTATCCTTTTATACACTAAAAGTGGACCAATTTAGTCCCATGAAGTATTGAAATACACTTACAAGTATATTAATAGTACATTGATATTAGTTTACTGACTAAAGTGTACTTAAAATATACTTTAACTTTACTTAAGAATGCTTGGCCAATCATGATATCAATGAGTTCTTATAGGTCCCACACAGAACTATGTACCAGAACTAAAACGCTGCAGTATTAGTAGTGTTAGTTCTGGCAGGTCACGTTAGTCAAGCTTGCATCAGTTGACACTCAGCTGATTCACATTGTCCTATAGGAATGCGACGCCTATCACTGCATTCGTATATATATGGTCCATTCAGTATTATCAGCAGCTTTGTCGCATTGCTCAGGAGCTACTTACCCTCCTCCATCCCCAGCTCCTCCTTTGTCCAGCCAGGACTTGCCCTTCTAATATTTCTCTTGATCAAACTAATTTCTTCAACTGTGTTGTTACATTAATTATTGTCATTAATAAAATGAATGATATT
Organism: Anabarilius grahami; assembly: GCA_003731715.1. Classification (NCBI taxonomy): domain Eukaryota; kingdom Metazoa; phylum Chordata; class Actinopteri; order Cypriniformes; family Xenocyprididae; genus Anabarilius; species Anabarilius grahami. The sequence goes on along the minus strand of RJVU01051648.1, from coordinate 3,646,077 downwards.
GCAATACTTTGGTTCTGTTCTGTTTACCCTAAGGGGGGTTATCGCTGCTCTCCCTGCTCTTATTCATGCTAGGCTGAACCATACCGCCAATCCAAACTGTATACTAACTGCCAGTCATCTTTGACAATAGTGATCCTGACAGAAAGAAAGAAAGAAAGAAAGAAAGAAAGAAAGAAAGAAAACTACAACAAAGGGATTGTTATTTTATATTTATATAGTGAATACTGATCACTACAAGGAATAGTGATATTCAATAAGGAATTTAATATAAAGCTATTTTTCTAACATCAGTTCTTATCTGTGTCCTTGTGCTTTCAGTTTCTTACGTTATGTTCAATTTTTCTACTCATATAGCTACAGTAAAAAATCTTTTTTGGAAAATAGTGTATGTATAGGCTAGTACATGACATGATTGTATTTTTCCACCGATTTTATTTTTGGATAACTTTTAATGATTTTGTTTAATATTTTGTGAATTCCTGTGGGCAGGTTGATGATGTTAAAGGGTTAGTTGACCCAAAAATGAAAATTCTGTCATTAATTACTCTCCCTCATGCCGTTCCACACCCGTAAGACCTTCGTTAATCTTCGGAACACAAATTAAGATATTTTAGTTGAAATCCGATGGCTCCGTGAGGCCTACATAGGGAGCAATGACATTTCCTCTCTCAAGATCCATAAAGGTATAAAAACATATTTAAATCAGTTCATGTGAGTACAGTGGTTCAATATTAATATTATAAAGCGAAGAGAATATTTTTGGTGCTCCAAAAAAAACAAAATAACGACTTATACTGTAAAGTGATGGCCGATTTCAAAACACTGCTTCAGGAACCATCGGAGCACAATGAATCAAGCTATTCATGCATTGCACGGGTTCTTTGGGACCTGTCGGGCTCGGGTCGGGTAGCAGACCTATAGTCCTTACCTGTACTGAGATTGGTTCACTCCATTCGGATTTTGTTCCACAGACTGCACAAGAGTAGTCTTCCAGAAGTGTTTAATGATGGGAAAATACTCAATCTCCCTGCAAATTATGGATGATGAAAAGTTAATTTCTACCCTCACTATTCCTGGTACTCATGAGTCCTTGGCCCTTCATGGAGGACTACTAGCTGAATGTCAGTCATGGTCACTATGAAACCAGTTAAAGGCCGGGATACGATACTTCGACTTGAGAGTGTCTGGGAAAAACTTAAAAATTAAACATGGACGGATTGACCAACAAATCAACTTTCCCCGATGCTCTCGAAACAATTAGGACATTTTTATTTAAATATAAAACTGAGACCGTGTTGGTCAGAGTGAAGCCTGTTAAACTTGAGTTAAGCAAAGTTCCCAGTTTAGTTGAAAACAAGATCAGAAAGGCTAAAGATATCTGGGTTAAGCCGTCAGTTCCGAGGATTGGTGAAGTGAGAGGAAAGATTGTTTTTGTTCAGAAAAACAGCTTCAAGCTAGGTATTATTTTGTCTGAAACTGACAAAAAAGATGACTATAAAGTAACTAATGTTAAAGTCAAAGAGGAAAAGATTAAACAGCATCTGGAAGAAGCTGCCGATCAATGTAGAACAGGTAATAATACTCTGAGTCTGAGCTACTCAAGTGGCACGAGCTTAGGTACATATATGTTGATTAGTTTTTTGCCAAATGCATTGGCAAAGGAAATCAATCCTTGGTTGTATGATCATCTTGAAAAGGAATTTAAAAAGAATCCCAAGCCTTGTTTTGGGATCATAGCCATGGACTTTCCAGGTTTTGACTCAAATTCAATAGGCTTAAGATTTTTCACATGGTTTCATCAAGAAATTAATGTTCTTGTTGCTTTCATCAGATAATAATAGGCCTAATTCTTTGTTGTCTTATGGGTTTGGAACAACATTAGCGTGAGTAAATGATGACAAAATTTAGTTTCTGGGTGAACTCAAAAAAAAAAAAAAAAAGATAAATAGAAAGATAGAAAGAAAGAAGGGAAAAAAAGGACATGGGCAAAACATCTACGGCTCAAGAACTACCAGAAGTTTCGATTTTGATTAATTGGTGATTTCTTTTTATTTTCAGTAATGCATTTTAATATTAGCTAGAAATATTTTTATACTTTTAAATTGTAATCTAATTACATTTTAAATTTGCTAAACATTTTATTCTTATTTTTTCTTCACAAAAAAAAAAAACGCAACAAGCTGGAAATATACAGCTATAATGTCCAAAAACGTATAAACACACATTTGATGGAAAATTACTGATTGGTGTGTCGTTTTAACACATTCTTAACTGTCTGATGTGATGATCATTATTTCTGAACTAAATAAAGCATTGCAATCCCTGTCTCATCAGCTTCTTGAAGGTGACAAAGTCAACTTGAAATCATAATGAATTACTTTTTAAATACATGCTCTTGGTATTAGCTTCCATCACTTTATCTATAAAAACAAGAACGAAAGCTGCACCATATGAAATATTTGTTGTTGTTTGATGCATATATTAATAAATCTTACACAAAACAAAACACACAAATAATCCACACTAAAATTCATAATTTCTAATAAATAGAAAACAGGGTACGTTCCAAATACATAAAAACAGCTTCTTAACAGCTTCTTTCATAGGTAATTTGCAATGTAGCAATTTGTAAATTAAGTTATTTTAACCGCTTGGAAACGATACATGTATGAACCCACAGTCTCGCTCTACTACCGTAATAGCAATAAACAGCAGGTAGATGGCGCTGTTTGACTGTATACAATAATCAATACAGCTCATTCAAATTCGCTGTGGAACCATCTTTCTTTAATTTTATATGATTCACCATTGTGGAGTGAGGGTAACATTTGTTACTATTAACAATAACAACATGAATTACATCTCCCATATTAAACATTAATAATAATAATAATAATAATATGTTTAATTTATATAGCGCCTTTCCCAAGCTCAAGGATGCTTTACAAAAACAGTAACATAATAGACAGTCGATTCACATGAACAAAAACAGTCGTATCATAATCAAGTGGACAGTAGACTTTGCCCAGTCCAGGGATAGAAATGAATGCAGTTATATCATGGTTCAATTACACACATAAAACAGAGATACATAACATAGTATAAGTAACAACAGAAAAAGGATTGTGTCAATAAGTGACAAACAAAGAATAGTAGATCCAACATAAATACACAGAACAAAAATACACAGAGAATTACAGCTGGTATAGGATGAGGAGAGTGTCTAAAGAACATGTTATGACTGATAGTATTGAGTAAACAAGTAGGTTTTGAGTTGTGATTTAAATACAGAGACTGAGGTTATTGTCCTTGGTGCTAGTGGTATAGAGTTCCATAGTTTAGGTGCAATGACGGAAAATGACCTGCCGCCCATTGAAGACAGACGAAATCTAGGTACAATAAGAAGTTTACTCCCTGAGGATCGAAGTGATCGAGGCGGAACATAGGGAGACAGTAGATCAGAGAGATAAGGAGGAGCAAGGCCTTTGAGTGATTTAAAAGTAAGCAGAAGGATTTTGTAAGCAATGCGAGATAATACAGCGAGCCAATGGAGTTTAAATAAGATAGGGGTAATATGAGCAGATCGTTTAGTGTGGGTTAATATTCTTGCAGCAGAATTTTGAATGTATTGTAAACGAGAAATAGAGTGCAATGGTAATCCAGCAAAAAGAGCATTACAGTAGTCGAGGCGTGATGTAATAAAAGCAGGAACTAATTACATTCACATTTAGTCATTTAGCAGACGCTTTTCCGCAAAGCGACTTACAAGTGAGTAGAATCGATCAAATCAACATGAGAACAACAGTATGTAAGTGCTGTGTGAAGTCACAGTTACCTCAGTAAAGGGCTCGTAGCAAGGACATTTTTAATTTTTTTAATAAATACACAAATAGATGGAAGAAGAATAGAAATCTAGGTAAGTGCTACTATTACTGGGTTAAGTGCTGACGAAAAAGATACATCTTTAGCATTTTTTTGAAAATGGCTAAAGACTCAGCTGCTCGGATAGAGCGTGGCAGGTCATTCCACCAGCCAGGAACAGACCCGGAGAAGGTCCGTGAGAGTGATTTTGTGCCCCTTTATGATGGCAACACAAGGCGCGTTCACTTGCAGAATGGAAGTTTCTGGAGGGCACATAAGTCTGAAGTAGTGAGTTAAGGTTTAGCCTTGCAGAGCCAGCGGTCGTTCTGTAGGCAAACATCAGAGCCTTGAATTCGATGCGAGCAGCTACTGGCAGCCAATGCAGACTGATGAAGAGAGGAGTGACATGCGCTCTCTTCGGTTCGTGCTGCAGCATTCTGGATCAGTTGTAGAGGCTTGACAGTGCATGCTGGAAGGCCAGCCAAGAGAGCATTACAATAGTCCAGTTTGTATAGAACAAGAATTTGTGTGGAAGGGTCTAATCTTCCTGATGATGTACAAGGCAAATCTGCAGGACCGGGCCATTGTAGCAATATGATCTGTGAAGTTTAAACAATCATCCATCACCACTCCAAGGTTCCTGGCTGTCCTGGAAGGAGTAATGGTTGACAACCCAAGTTGAACTGAAAGGTTATGATGAAGTGCTGGGTTGGCACTGACCACAAGCAGTTCCGTTTTTGCAAGGTTGAGTTGAAGGTGGTGGTCCTTCATCCAGGCAGAAATGGCTGTCAGGCAGGCTGCAATGCAACCAGCAACGGTCGGATCATCTGGTTGGAATGATAGGTAGAGTTGTGTGTCATCAGCATAGCAGTGATAGGAAAAACCATGATCCTGAATGACAGATCCTTGTGATGACATGTAGATGGAGAAGAGTAATGGTCCAAGCACGGAGCCCTGAGGCACCCCAGTAGCAAGATGATGTGACTTGGACACCTCACCTCTCCAAGATACCCTGAAGGACCTACCTGAGAGGTAAGACTTGAACCACTGGAGTATGGTTCCCGAGATGCCCTTCAACGTGAGGGTTGACAGGAGGATCTGGTGGTTAACGGTGTCAAAAGCAGCAGACAGATCCAGCAAGATGAGTACTGATAAGTACTGACTGCTTTCCTGTAGCTCAGTGGTTAGAGCATGGCACTAGCAATGCCAAGGTCATGGGTTCGATCCCAGGGATTGCACATACTCCGATACAAATGTATAGTATAATGCAATGTAAGTCGCTTTGGATAAAAGCGTCTGCCAAATGTGTAAATGTAAATGATTTTGAAGTTGCTTGTGCCAGTCTCAGGGCGTCAGTGACTGAGAGCAAGGCAGTCTCAGTTGAGTGGCCACTCTTGAAGCCAGACTGGTGGTTGTCAAGGAGGTTGTTCTGTGTGAGATAAGTAGACAGTTGGTTGAACAAAACTCTCTCAAGTGTCTTTGCAAAGGAAGAAGGGATACTGCTCTGTAGTTTTCTAAAAGTGCTGGATTCAATGCTTCAGCATCTTTTGGGGAAACAATAGCATGAAGTTGGGCTAAACGGTGAAGCTGTAAAAATCCATCTTTGGAAAGTTTACTAATGTAAACATCCAGAGTCAATGAAGGATCAAGAGTAACGCCTACATTTCTGACAGTAGCCGATGGAAAAATTGTTTTATTTTTCAATTATTTTCAATTATTATTTCAGCAGTTAAGGTTGGATTTGTCAAGGTAAAATTACTAAACAGTTGAATAGAATGAGCTTGCTCACAAGTAGAATACACGTTATCATGAGCATCATTCCAGTTATACCAGTTTAAACTTGAACTCTATGAGGAGGAAGTCACTGCCGGGAAAACAAAACAAAACAAAACTCCGCCTTAAAAACTCCCACAGAGACTCATGCCATCTCTAATCTGGACTGAGACTCGCATAGATGTGCCACTGCTATACAAGGTGAGTTTGAGTTACAGTGTTTCTTAAGATAATTAACAAATATATAATGAACTTGAAAACAACAACAAAAAAGACAATAATTTTAATATTAATGAACAAACTGTGCATGGTTAAACAGCCTGCAGTACCACAACCTCCTTATAGGAAACATAAGCCGTTGGATTGTACTCTTTAACTTTGATTCAGGTCTAAATTTGTTTCGATAATTAAATATATTCATCCATTGCGTATTATTATACGTAAACATCTATTTAAAGTGTTAAATGTCCATGCTTTGTATCCACCAAACCTGATATAATGACATTATGTATAAAAATTATGAAAAGTAATCATTTTTTTGTCCTTATTGTTTCATGCAGTTAAACAAACAGGAGGTTCAGCCATTGTTACCTGTGGGAAGATTTGTCTGCATCATGCCTCTGACAGTGTCTCAGGGTGAAGGAATGACGGTCATCACCGTCACCCCAAGCACAAAGAGCAAATGGCCGGTTCTGTGTCAGATTCTGAGACTTCTGTGCTGCAGTCCAGTGTGTTCTGTATCTCAGGATATGAAAGGAAAGCTGTCGAACAGCCACACAGCTCTTGGGGTAAGTCAGACTCTTTAAGGCCTTGTCATTTTAGGCTACTTTGAATAGATTTAATTTAAACACTAAGGCCCGGTTTCACAGAGAGGGCAGAGATTGAGCCAGGATTAGGCCTCAGTCCAATTAGGGCATGTAAGTGTCTTTTTAAATGTGCATTAGAAAAAAAAAAAACATTATTGGTGTTCATCTTGAGACAAAACAATGGCACTGAGATATTTTAAGAAATGTCAATGCAAATCGCATTTAGGCTTAACCCCAAACTGGGGGTAGGAAAGACACAAGATTTAAGATGCTTTAAATGTTTTACAACATTTCACAATTTGGTTGCAGTTGCTTTTGTCAGTACAATGTATTAGAAACGTTTTAAAAACACCAAAATCTAACGCAGTTTTGGATTAGTCAAAATTATTAGTACCATGCTGCAACTTTGAGAAAAGTTACATTTTAGTTGCAAATTTATTTATGCAAGCAGAATCAAGCGTATAGCGTCAGTTCTGGCAGACACGTCAGTCAAGCTCGCGTAAGCTGACATTCAGCTGATCCATGATACACTTCAGATTAGACTGCGTCTTTCAAATACACCTTCCAGTATTCAGTAACACCAGTAACACGCTGTTCTTAAAGCTATAGTTTCTATTGGAAACACGCTGTTCTTAAGCTATAGTTGCTATTGAGAAGTTGGAACACGCTGTTCTTAAAGCTATAGTTGCTATTGAAAAATGCTCTGTCTTAAAGCTATAGTTGCTATAGAGAATGAGGAGTTACGTCACAATGTTTTCACTCCGCATTTCATTTCGGGAAGGCATCGCTATGTTAGAAGGATACGCTATACGTTACCATGGTTGCTTTGACAGTGAGACTGAGAGAAATAGTGAAACAGCTTGATATTTGTTTGCCTTTTTGCAATACGGTGCTGTTTCTTGGAAAGAAATGGAGAAATGGAGCCAAGCAGCAATATTTAGAGAAACTGCTTGACATCAACAACATCGTTCAGTACGAGTATGCGTACCATTATACTAGTTAGTGATTTTCAACATTCTTGTTGTATCAGATTTGTTGCCACTAGGGGTGTAAGCTTCCCCATTAGAGAAGGAAAAGCCCTTCCGAATTAGGTTTGCAACATGCTTGTTGCAATAAAGGCTCATCCGGGCTCAGTAACATGCTTGTTACTATTGCTGATCCGTGTTTTGGCAGCATGCTTGCTGCCAAGGTGCACGATACTCAATTGGCAACACGCTTGTTGCTATGCGATTAGCATCATGCTTGTTGCAAGAATCATACCCCCTCCGGCTGGATCGTTTAGGATGCTATGCGTAATTCACAGCCGTTCGTATTAATCACGCTCGCTTAAGACTGCTCATTTACCTTTGATCATTTATTACAGTTGGGGGATGGTTTGTTTTGGGGGAAATGTATCACTGCGCTCCCTGCTCTGTCCAGGCATGGCTGCTTGAATGAGTGGGGAGTTTTGCCCAGAAGAGTTCCATACCACCAACCATAAAGGATTAGTCCACTTTCAAATAAGATTTTCCTGATAATTTACTCACCCCCATGTCATCCAAGATGTTCATGTCTTTCTTTCTTCAGTCGAAAAGAAATTAAGATTTTTGAAGAAAACATTCCAGGATTATTCTCTTTATAGTGAACGATACCAGACGAGGAATAAGGGTCTTATCTAGCGAAACGATCGGTCATTTTTGAAAAAAATACAACTGTATATGCTTTATAAACACAAATTATCGCCTTGCACATGCAAGAAGCTTCAAAAAGCTTACGCTGTATGTCCTACACCTCCCCTGTTCAACTTACGGAACGAACTCGGTGCCAGTTTCGTTTTTTTCTGTGAGTTGAATAGGGAAGGCGTAGGACATACAGCGTAAGCTTTTTGAAGAATACGGAAAGCGGAAGCACGTGAAAGGTGATCATTTGTGTTTATAAAGCATATACAGTTGCATTTTTTCGAAAATGACCAATCGTTTCGCTAGATAAGACCCCTTATTCCTCGTCTGGTATCGTTTAAAGCCCTTTGAAGCTGCACTGAAACTGTAATTTTGACCTTCAACCCTCTGGAGGCCATTAAAGTCCATTATAAGGAGAATAATCCTGGAATGTTTTCATCAATATCCTTAATTTTGACTGATGAAAGAAAGACATGAACATCTTGGATGACATGGGGGTGAGTAAATTATCAGGAAAATTTTATTTGAAAGTGGACTAATCCTTTGAATTGCTATTGCTTATTACTATCATTTAAATTGTTTTATTGCTATTGTTCTCTATTATCATTAATAATCTTTAATGATAGTGGTCTGACAGAATTAAATTTATTCAAACAATATACAACATTTTGGAAAAGTTGTGAAGTAATTTGCCTGTCCACACTGAAAGCAAAAATTTGATTGGTTTACTTAGAATGTAATTGTGCCAAACTAGGGATATTCTTAAGATTCTTGATAGATGGTGGCATAAAAAATATTGTTCTCTTGTTCCATAGGTTGTGCAGATGATCGTTGGTATCCTCAATATTGTGGTGGGGATTGTGTTTACATGCCTTGGGTTATACTGGAACATGGATAGGATGGCCATGGGACCCTTTTGGCTCGGTAGTGTGGTAAGACCTGGGTCTCATTTTGTATCATTCATTTGATTTATTCAAAATCTAAAACAAAAATGTAAAGAAAAAAATGCACAGATGTTTTTGTTTGTTTGCTTTTGTCTATTAGTTCCTTGTAGCTGGAATTGTGTGTATTCTTGCAGCTAAGTTTCCCAGCTCTTGTCTGGTAAGTTTCTGAAAGGCATCTGTGTTTTTGACAGTTCCAGTTTTGCAAGGTAATATATATATATAATAATAATATGTAATATATATTGTTTGTGTTTTACAGATGGTCATCGGAATGATTGTGAATGTAGTCAGTGCTGCACTGGCTATCACAGCTGTTGCGCTGTATTCAGTGGACCTTGGGAATAGTCATACTGGATATTACTATTCTTGTGATCAAAGCTACAATTCTTATTCACGCTATGATTATGATAGATATAGAACCCCTTCCCCTGAAGAGAAAAGGGCAATGGAGACCTGTCTGTACTACCAGAATCTCACTGAGGTAATGATACTGTGGCGGTAAGACAAGATACTGCTCATCAAATCTTCTTCCAAACATACTCACAGTTTAAGTTCTTTTCCAAAAAGGCAAAAATGGAATTTCTTGGTCACTCCTTTCCATGTAATGCCAAGCTCCAAAAAGACAAATAGCACCATAAAAGTGGTTCAGATATGGTGCACTAAGTCTGAGTAGTGATAGGGATTTATGTTTCTCACAGGATTTATGGATGATTTTCCTTTTAATAAGTTGAAACTTAAAGTCCAAAATCCCTTTCAAGGAAAGTCTGTTTACTCTGCGGCCATATTTGCAACATGATCTCCAGGCAACAATAGAGCGCAACAGTGCCTGTCTAATTTTTCAGCAGTGCTGGTTCCAGAATTAGTTTTCCATTCATTTCCTACATGGGGATTTAAAAGTCTTTGTTAAAAGAGTTATAAATCATTATAACCAAATAACATTATACAAACTGACACACACACACAAAAAGCTTTTGATAAGCAGACAAAAGCACAAAGATACAAAACTGTGTACTTAACATCTTTAGTGAGGGAAAGAACTACAATCCCATGAAACTTAAAAACGATGGAGAAATATAAAACTACTCATTTAAAACTGTTGATTATGTGTATAAAATCAATATATTTTAAGTTTACTGCAAAATATGCTTATATATACAAATATTTAAGTATTTAAGGAGCGTAGGGAGACCGACTCGATCGAGGAATTCACAGTGCTTCATGGGAGTGGGTGGAGCTAAAGGTCTGTTTTGGAGCTTCTTGTTTTGACTCTCTGGTGGAATTTTTCTGTACAGCGTCATGGGCAATGTAGTTTTTCACAGTGAATTCATCTGTTAAACACAATTACTTTCAAATAAATTGAAATAATGTGGGCTAATGTCTTCAACAGAAGCAAATACCAATGATTAACAACCTTGTAGCTCACAGTAGGTCTGTATTTAAAGGTTTATAAGTTATTGTTAAAAATCTATTTCTCTATGGAGAAAATGAATGTAGTTATTACTTCCGGCACCAGACTGTTGCACTCTATTTCGGGCATCCAAGACCAATTCTTATCTACTTGAACAGAGGAGTCCTGAAATCTCAAAAACTGCTCACCACACTCACATTTAAATACCTTATTTCAAATCAGCAACAAAATCTGACATGAACTGACCCATAAATGTTGTTTCTTGTGCTCAAATACTGTTAAAAAAGCTTATTTTTAAGGCCAGACCAGCCAATGCTCACGTTCAGTTCTAAGAGCATGTCTCAGGACACTGACTAGATGCGTCCCAATTAACATACTTATGCCGTTTTGAAAGTATAAATAGTGCGAGTAACACTGAAAATATCAAAAAGAAAAAGTGCACTTTAAATACCCAGATGATGCACTTAGTTAAAGGTGCAGTCCGCAACTTTTTTGGGTTAAAAATGATCCAAAATCAATTTTTGAGCAAGTACATAACCAGCCAGTGTTCAAAACTATCTCATTATCTTAGCTCGATTCACAACGGTAAGCTTGCAATAATGTTTTATAATACACTCTAAAAACTGCTGGGTTAAATATGGACAAAACCAGGGATTGGGTTGTTTTCACCCAGCCATTTTTTTCAAGCAATTTTGGATTTATTTTTTTAGCCAGCAATATAGTAATATAGTAAAAGGCGTGTTTTTGCTCACCCCCAAATAGGGGCAAATTTGTGGGGTATTATAAGCTGAAACTTGACCAGACCAGAGACTTATATTACATCATGTGAAAGAGGGCATAATAGGTGCCTTTTAACCCAACCTGCTGGTTTTGTCCATATTTTACCCAGCTTGGGTTTTTTTAACCCAGCATTTTTTAGAGTGTAAGAGCGACATGGCGGATTTCCGTGGGAAATTCGAGCGTGCAGCAGTTCGTCTGTGCGTCATTACGTCACGTCCGTAAACAGAAAGGAAGAAGTTCAGGCAAGTCGGTTGGGTGAGGATGCTGCCGGTAGCGGCACATTTATAGCCTGTTCTCACAGCAGCTGAAATAATTAAACTTATTTTGAGGGCGGATTGTAATCCAGAAAGATCCAAATGACAATCATCAGTGACAACTGGAGATTCACTCGTAGTCAAAAGCAAAAGACTTGGACTGTGGAGTGGCTACAGACATTGAAATCTACAGGTAACGCTAATACACACTAAATACACAGTCACGCAATGCTGATGTTGTTAACATTAACAATTTGAGAACAATATAACAATAATAATAATTTGCACGGTTTGACGTGATCCGAGCTAAGCGATCATTAGATTTAATCATCATTGGCAGCGCGATTTATTGTAGGCCTAATGCTTTTTTCCTCAGTTGGTCAGAACAAAAGTGGCAGATTTGTTACTTACTTGTTCAGATGATATTTTCCAGTGAAAATTTTTATATTGGTCATACTTTCAAGACGTAGAATCTGTGATTTTGAAGTTCAGTATCCACCGGTGCGGTGACTGATAGCAAGCATTAGATTCATCCGCGCTGACGAGCTGTGCCGACGCACAACGCACATACAGATAATTGTTCCGCATATGACTGCAATTGCAGGTTTCAAACAAGAGATGGACAAAGACAAAGAGGAAAAATGGCGGACTGCAGCTTTAACTGAAAAAAATGAAGTGTTGAATGTTGTTTTAAAGGATTAGTCCACTTTCAAATAAAATTTTACTGATAATTTACTCACCCTCATGTCATCCAAGATGTTCATGTCTTTCTTTCTTCAGTTGAAAAGAGATTAAGGTTTTTGATGAAAACATTCCAGGATTATTCTCCTTATTGTGGACTTCAATGGCCTGAAGGTCAAAATTACAGTTTCAGTGCAGCTTCAAAGGGCTTTAAACGATACCAGACGAGGAATAAAGGTCTTATTTTTCTGAAAATTACCGATCGTTTCTCTAGATAAGACCCTTATTCGTCGTCCGGTTTCTGTCACAGTCTGTGACAGAAACCGACACACTGTGTTTTTATTATTATTTTTTTTAAATTTATTTCAACAAATGACAACCAAAATCAAACCCATAGAAGCTTGTGAACAGTTTTGAAGTGGCTGCGTGTAAGCTGAAAGGCAGCGCCATATAAATAGAACTTGACATGGCGTGACAGCAGCTTCACATTCTCTATATCTACCGCCTCGATGGCAGTCAAGTCTTTCAATTAAAAATCGCTCCTCTTCATACCATAAGGTTCACGTCCAAAATATGTTGTGATTTTCTGTTTATACCTTTCTAAACCTGCACAGTACAGACTTTTCTCCATCTCTTCCATTCTAATTTTCACTGCTTGCCCTCCACGTTAATTTCGCATGTCACCAGAATCATGTGATTGCAAACAACCTGTTATGTAGCGGAGGGGGAGGAGCTTTCAGACTCCAATGGTGCATGTTGCACCGTCTTTGTATATCTAAAATCTTTGTATTTACCCACCTCTAGATGGTCTTCAGAGGACTAGATATCATGATGATAGTGTTGTCGGTCCTTCAGCTCTGTGTGACGATCAGTTTCTGTGTTTTGACTGGGAAAGCTTTGTGCAATGAGGATGAAGATGCAAAGGTACTGTATCATCACCACAATCACATCAAACAATCAGTCAAATCCTCTGTGATCATGACAGATTCTGAGAGCTGCTCTGTGTGTTCATGTTTGTTTGTTTGTTTGTGGTTTTCCAGGCAGTGGAGGATCCAGAAATTCACAAGCCGCTCCTGGAAGACACCACTGCTGGAGCTGCATGACAAGATTAACAGACAAAATAATCAAAGTCATTTTTTTTTGTGCTTGTAATGGAATGGCAATATTGTAGTGAAATGATTTTAAAGCAGATCTTCATCCGCAACATTGTTAAATTACATGTTTAATTACAATTTCACAAATTGTTTCCTTTTACAAAAGTGGTGTTACCATTGATCTCTCTATATATAGATTAGTGGGTGTTACCTTTTATTACTTTTTTCAGTTTTGTTGCGATCGTTGGGGCTGCTTTTTCAAGAAATAAATGACTGTAGCACTTTTGCATCAAACCTTTTCATCTTTGTTTTCATTTTTACAGCTTCCTTACTAAGTCTTCCTTTGTACATCATTGGAAAAAAATTAAAAACAAACAAAAACAACAAAAACAAAAATATTTTATTTATTTATTTGACAAACGCTTCCATCTAAAGCAGTGGTTCGCAAACCTTTAAGGCCATGTACAACCTAAATTCTAAACAAAGCAACCAAGTACCATCTAGTCACTTATAAGTATAAACTTTATACAGTGCTCAGCGTTAAAGGGTCATGAAACCCCCATGTTTTACCCTGGTCGTTCACACCTCTGAGCTGCAAAAACTCTGTTAAAACGGGCGTGTAAAGCTCTGAAAAAGTGGGAGTGTAGAGGGGGGGGAAGATGGGAGAGAACAACCAATGAAGCACAGACATAGAACACACTCATTATACACAATAATTAATATTAATATATGAGCACGGAGAAAATGACAACAAACTCCCAAGCACAAGAGAATATTTAATAGGGCTAATAATAGGCTACTTTGATTACGTTTACGAGCACTGCAGTCTCAAAATCAGTCTTTTGTCTTTTAGAATAATCGTGTCGTTGCGTTCAGATAGGCTACACACTGTATCAGTGTCCAGTTTGCACATATAATTCATTTGAAGAAGACTTTGTGAAATATTTGTGCAGAACTACACCGTGCTGGTTAATGTTTGGTGCAGGAGAATGTGTGAAATAAAAACTTTAAAACCGGATACTTTATTCTGTATGAGCTATGTGCCACGCTCCGCGTGTATATCATAATAACAATCGTATTTTTCATGTGTTCGTATTCAAACTCCAGTTCTGACCGCATCGCGAGCAAAATACAAACAACACATGTGCTGCTGTGCTGAAGGAAACATAGCCTATGGCTCAAGTATTTGAACGCAGCTAGAGCAGGCAGAGGTGAATGAGCCGCACTTTTGTGACATTTGAATTCTCTGCTGTAATGCGATCTCACGCGAACATATTTTCCATTTGTGCTGGTAGATTACAGCAAAACAATCCACATGCACACAAACCTCTGCTCTGGTCACGTCGCAGGAAAACACATTGTGTTGTAGCACTGAGGAAACGAGCACCAACGATATGTCTCTGAATGACAAGAGAGACCGAGGCGAGAGAAGTGATACTTCCTCATGCATAATACCGCAATTATAATCTTATGCATACTACAGCGCAGTGAATGGATTAAATGAGCTTTATCTCATGAATATATGTCGAGAATCGCTTGAAACGGTCTACGTCAGCATGTTCGACCATGCCCACACTTGGGCCGAAAGTACACGATGATGTCAGATTTTGTGACTTTGCTCCGACTCAGCTTTTCAAACCGGAAGACAGAAATCGCTCTGTAAAATGCAAAAATGAATATTTTTTACTTATGAATAACATTAATACCTTTAGTGTTTTCAATGATGTGCAGCCTATACATATCTGTTTACATCTCAAAAAAAGTGTTTTGGGGTTTCATGACCCTTTAATGAGTACACCACCTTTGAAAAGTAACATTTTAAACAATATCTGAATGAACAATTTCCAAAATGTTGACAAGACTAAGTTTTATAAAACATCTGTTTAACTTATAACATGAGAGTAAGGTTAATAATATAACTTAGAGAACAAAATTTTCAGTTTTACTCAAATTAGGGTAATGCAAAAATAAGTACACCCCACTGAAAGTCTCTGGAGCAAAGCTAAATTTTAGACTACAAATGTCTAATTTAACAAGAATTCAACCACAGGTGAGTCTAATTATTTATTACACAGGTGTCCAGCAGACAGTTGACTATAAAGGGTGTTAAAACCCCTTCCCATTTCATGCTGTCAGCAATGGCACCACATGGAAGA
This sequence comes from Anabarilius grahami, assembly GCA_003731715.1. Classification (NCBI taxonomy): domain Eukaryota; kingdom Metazoa; phylum Chordata; class Actinopteri; order Cypriniformes; family Xenocyprididae; genus Anabarilius; species Anabarilius grahami. The sequence goes on along the minus strand of RJVU01051648.1, from coordinate 3,630,662 downwards.
GAAATGTCACAAGATCAGAGAAAGAAAGTAATTTCTTTACACCAGAAAGGGGAAGGCTACAAGAAGATCAGCAAAGCTTTACTTATCAGTCAGAATACTGTAGCAAAAGTGGTACAACAATTTAAAAAAGATGGAACTGCAACTATCTCACAGAGACGTCCAGGTCGTCCACAGAAGTTAACACCTCGACAGGAGTGTCTTGTGATGAGAAGGGATGAAGAAAATCGGCATGCAAGTTCACTGCAGTTATCTAAAGAAGTAGAAAGCCAAACTGGGCTGACTATTTCCCATGACACAATACGGTGTACACTGCAGAGGAATAGCATGCATGGGTGCCGTCCACGAAAGAAGCCTCTCCTAAAGCCCAGGCACAAAAAATCCTGCCTATAGTTTGCCAGGGCCCATGCTGACAAAGATGAAGACTACTGGGACTCTATACTCTGGAGTGATGAGACCAAGATAAATGTTTTTGGAACTGATGGCTTCAAAACCTTATGGTGTCGCAAAGGTGAGGAATACCAAGAAAAATGCATGGTGCCTACAGTGAAACATGGTGGTGGCAGTGTCCTTATGTGGGGCTGCATGAGTGCTGCTGGTGTCAGGGAGCTGCATTTCATTGATGGCATCATGCATTCACAGATGTACTGCTCTATACTGAAAGAGAAGATGCTACCATCACTCCGTGCCCTTGGTCGTTGTGCACTTTTCCAACATGACAACGATCCTAAACACACATCTAGGGCCACTGTTGGATTTCTGAAGAAGAACAGGGTGAAAGTGATTCAGTGGCTCCTGATCTGAACCCAATCGAACACCTATGGGGAATTCTGAAGAGACAAGTTGAACATCACTCTCCATCCAGCATCCAAAGAGGTCATTCTTGAAGAAAGCTTTCCTGTAGCTCAGTGGTTAGAGCATGGCACTAGCAATGCCAAGGTCATGGGTTCGATCCCAGGGATTGCACATACTCCGATACAAATGTATAGTATAATGCAATGTAAGTCGCTTTGGATAAAAGCGTCTGCCAAATGCATAAATGTAAATGTAAGAATGGAAAAACATAGATGTTGCAAAATGATGCCAACTTGTTCATTCCATGCCTAGAAGACTTGGTGCTGTCATTAAAAATCCTGGAGGTCATACAAAGTACTAGATGTACTAGTTTTTATTGTGGGGTGTACTCATTTTTGCATCACCCTAATTTGAGTAAAACTGAAAAATGTGTAATCTAAGTTATAACATGAAAGTAAGTTTAATAATATAAGTTAAGCAGATGTTATATTAAACTTGTCAACATTTTGGAAATTGTTTTTGTGTTCATTGAGATATTGTTTAAAATGTTACTTTTCAAAGGGGGTGTACTCATTTACTCTGAGCACTGTAAGTATAAACAAAAATAAGTAGCAAGTACACTCACACTATCTCACAACCTTCCAATGTAAGCGACCCAGAGTCTCTCTATCTTAGGGGACTTACAATGGGAATATGTTGCTTCAGCTGTCTTTTATATACAGCTGAGCACACCTGGTTGTTTATGTTGGGGAAGTGTTCTCCTTCTCTTAACCATCCGGTTGGTGAGGTCTGAACGCGCTCTAATGACGGAAGTGATCTCTCGCGCTTATACTTCAATGAGTGCGAGAGATCACTTCCGTTGTCAGAGTGCATTCAGACCTCACCAACCGGATGTTCAAGGCAGTTGGACATAGTGGTGTATTAGAGGTAAAAAATGATATAAATACTGTTCGGTTTCTCGCACAAACCGATCGTTTCGTGTCTTAGGACATCAATGTGTCATAGCCACAGGTTTTAATTTGGATTTGTCTGAGCATGTTTTTTTTTACTCTTATAGACGAAGTTCCCATTGCCATGCATTATACGAAAAATCATCATTTGTGTTCTACTGAAGAAACAAAGTCACCTACATCTTGGATGCCCTTGGGGTAAGCAGATAAACATCAAATTTTCATTTTTGGGTGAACTATCCCTTTAATGTACTTAAATAAAATATTGTCTTAATGGGGCATGATGAATTATGCATGTGATAACCAATCTAATGTATATCACCTTGATTCTTTTCCAAAGAAGATGACTTGTGCCAATCCCTGTACACCAGACATGTTTTGAACATGACAGTGTATTTACAATTTTAATAATACAGGTTTGTTGTAAATGCCATTTAAAAAATATATATATATTTGTGAATAAAACTTCAACACAGAAGTGTTTTTATTCAAAATGAAACTATTCATATGATTTACTTTATCTTTGATATTTACAGTTAATGTGCAAATTACTACATGAAATTTCTTGATAAAATGAGTAAGAAAAAAAAGAAAAAAAAATGTGTATTACCATTACAACAATGCAAACAGGAAGTGGATTGATGCAGGCAAAAAATACCAAGTGTAAATATAGATATTATGTGTGAAAATTTAAGGCAAATGTGAGTCAGAACCTCACTCTGACTATAAGAAGAGGTGCTTACTTTAATGTAAGAGAAAGAGCACACAATAAGCATCTTGACGCGCAGCAGGAAGCAGGAAACAAGCAGTTATACACCAGACCCTACCCCTAAACCTACCCATTCTGCATTTTTACATTTTCAAAAAACATAAGTATGATTTATAACAGTGGTTCAACATGTTATGAAGCGATGAGAATATATTTTGTGCGCAAAAACAACATACAAAACGACTTTATTCAACAATTTCTTCTCTTCTCTGTCAGTCTCCTACGCAGCTGACAGTAAACAGTGCAGCGCTTCCTGGTTCTATGTCAGAATGCAGGCTCAGTATTGGCTGACACTGTTCACGTGAGTAGCACGACGCATGCGTGTGTTGCTAACGCAGGAGCTGGCCAATAATGACTCAGCGTTCTGATGTAGAACCTGGAAGTGTTGGACATAAACAGTGTAGGAGACTGACACAGAAGAGAATAAAATGTTGAATAAAGTCATTATTTTTGTTTTGTTTTTGCGCACAAAAAGTATTGTCTTCGCTTCATAACATCAAAGTTAAACCACTGCAGTCACGTTGACTATTTTAATGGTGTCTTTAGTACCTTTCTGGACCTTGAAAGTGGTGGTTAAATTGCTTTCTATTGAGGAGTCAGAGAGTACGGAGCCCCGCACATGACATGCAAGGAAAAAAATGTAATCCTGCACACGATTTACTAATTCGTTCACTTGATTTACTAATTTGTGCGCACGATTTACTAAAACATGCACAGGATTTCCTATTTCATTCCCTCGATTTATAAATCATGTGCATGATTTATAAATCGAGGGAACATAATAGGAAATCCTGCACACGTTTTAGTAAATCAAGGGAAAGATTTAGCCTACTATTTTTTCCTGCATGTCATGTCTGGGGCTCCGTAAGAGAGCTCTCAGATTTTATCAAAAATATCTTAATTTGTGTTCTGAAGATGAACGAAGGTCTTACGGGTGTGGAACGTCATGAGGGTGAGGAATTAATCACTGAATTTTCATTTTTGGGTGAACTAACCCTTTAAATAGATTTGAAGTAAATTCCTATGTACACTACAAGCAGACTACATAAAAATTCACATACTGAGAATTAGTAACATATCTGTTTTCTTTATAAATCAATATTTTCCAACAAATCTATTCTATTGGATGCCCAAACAAGTAAGTGTATAGTATGTAAAACTATGGAAAAAATTAGGCCTATTTAATAGGCTACTCAATCAAAAGAGTAAACACATGTACAACTAAGCCAAATTGTCATGGAGGCCACACCATCTTCCACACCAGACCAGTCACTCTTCCCTTCACCATTTGTCTGGTCTCGTTGATACCTAACATTCAACTTACCTGACTCCTCACCTGTTTGCTACACGAATGATCCTCACCATTTTCAACCTTCCTCAATCCTCTTCTTCAGTCCTGATCACCCATCTGCCAGTCACCAGCATCTACAAAGAAACAGACTATGTGTGCACTTTCGAATGAGAGACTACATTTTGTTGTACAGCTGTACAATGACAATAAATGTTTTCTATTTCTATTACCATTGAGCTAAGTTCATTCAAACTATCTGCATTCCATCGACTCACCTGTTTGTTTCACCTGCTCTCTGCCACCTGCAAAAATAAATTTTGCCAACTACATTACCTGTGTTGTCTCCTTCTGTCCGCTGACACTAGTATACTTAGAATGCTTAATGATTTTTATTAACAAAAAGTTTGGGAGGATTGCCACACTCACCTATGTTCCTCAACAGTTTTCAGCATCCCTCCTTCTCACACTCGTCTTACTATCCTAACCAGAGGATAGTACGGGGGGAGTCCTCTGGGTTTGAGCCAAAATTCTGAGTTCGGATCACTCCCCTTGGACAGCACGCCAAATACATATTCTTCTTATACTATCTGATTATTTGTAAGTGTGAACTCGTGAAATGATACTTTTAAGTATATATCTCGGTCAAAAGCCTGAGAACAAATATAGGCCAAATATAATTGGACTTTTCTGTTAGTATAAGTCAAGTATACTTAAGTGTAATTTTAAGTATATTTCATAGTACATAAATTATATTTCTGAGACGTGTAAAAAGTAGACAAAGTATGGTCTTATTTTTAGTTTAAAGGGGACATATCATGAAAATCTGACTTTTTCCGCGTTTAAGTGCTATAATCGGGTCCTCTGTGCATCTTCCAAACCAGAAAACATGAAAAAGGACAACCCAGTAACTTTATTTTAGCCTTTCTCTGCAAGCATGTGAAAAAAACGAGTCGTTCAGATTTCGCTCCCCTTGTGATGTAGGAGGGGGATCTTATTATAATATAATCTGTATGTTTCCACCCACGGTGCTGCCATTTTATTTTCTCAAGTGACACCGGACAGCTGGCGTGCAGCTGTGTTGTTAGCACATTGTGAATGTACTGTTAAATGTGGCTAAAGTTACCATTGTTTCTTACTGTATTCACGGAGACCAGAGCCATGTCGTTATTTTCATTTTTAACCCGAAAATGCTTGCAGTCTGTATAATTCATAAATGCATCTTCATTCTTATTGAGTCTCTCCAACAGTGTGTAGCTTTAGCCACGTTAGCCGTGCAGCACGCTATCAAACTCATTCAGAATCGAATGTTAGCAAACATCCACAAAATAGCCTACATGCCATACCTACGTGTTCTGATATGTGCATCACGAACAGTTTGAAATGATCCATTTTGAGATTTATATTTGCTGAGTGAGCTTCTCCTGAATTATTTATGCCACAGTGTATTGGAATTGTGAGCTTGGGGGCGGGGAGCACGAGCTCATTTGCATTTAAAGGTACACACACCAAATCAGTGATTTTTTTTTCCTCCTACCCGAAAATAAGTAGTTATAACATCGTATAATAAAAAATCCATGAGGTATTTTCAGCTGAAACTTCACAGACACATTCTGGGGACACATGAGACTTATATTACATCTTGTAAAAAGGGACATAATAGGTCACCTTTAAAAGAAGTATACTAATAGTCACCTTGAATAAACTTTTTGTAAGGTAATTAAAATGAACTAAAGAACACAAATCTTTAATTTTTCAATTAATTGTCATGTGCCTCAATTTCATTACATCACATAAAATGTAATTTGTATAATGTAAAGTTAGCTTAATCCATTTGTGTTGGGACTACATTAATCATTTTGTTGCATTGACTAAAACTGAGCAGTGGATTTCTAGTTCCCAGAATGCGTTGCACAGGGCTTGATCAGGAGAGTAAATGTTGAAATTAAGTGCTATTTTAGTTTCTGTTAAGTTGAAAAGATTTTGTGCAGCACTGTGCTGAAGAGTGTTTATGGTTATAGGCTGTGAGTGGCTGCACAAGTGCAAAATATGTGCAAAATGTCAGTGATACATAATTCACACTTAATTTCACACTTGTTCATTAAGTTGGCATGCTAGAAAATTTGCTGGTTTGTTTCTGAATCACTCATCACAATCGAGGTCTGCAGACAAGCATCTCTGAACGCACAACACGTCGAACTTTGAAGCAGACCAGTGCCACTCCTGCCAGCTAAAAACAGGAAACTGAAGCTACAGTTCGCACACGCTTACCAAAATTGGACTATAGAAGATTTGAAAAACGTTGATCTGATGAGTCTCGATTTCTGCTGCAACATTCAGATATAGGGTAAAAAAAATTTGGCGTAAGCAACATGAAAGCACCTTGTATCAATGGTTCAGGCTGCTGCTAGAGGTGTGGGGGATATTTTCTTAGCACTCTTTGGCCCACTTACCAATTGAGCATCATTTAAACACCCCAGCTTGAGTATTTTTTCTGACTATACCTTTATGACCATATCTTATGGCTACTTACAGCAGTATAAAGCACAATGTCACAAAGCTCAGATCATCTTATACTGGTTTCTTGAACATGACAATGAGTTCACTATACTCAAAGAGATTCGCTTCATGGATGTGCAGCTGACAAATCTGCAGCAACTGCGTGATGCAATTATGGATCAAAATCTGAGGAATGTTTCCAGTACCTTGTTAAATCTAGAATTAAGGCCGTTCTGAAGGCAAAAGGGGGTCCAACATGGTACTAGCAAGATCTACATAATAAAGTGGCTGGTAAATGTATAGAGGATCACTGTTATATTTATAATATGTTTTATTTGTTATACTTTATGCTTTTCTGCAAATACATCAGAAACATACATTTTGCCCCCTTTATGAAACCCTCAACAGTTGGTTTTCAGCATGTCTGTACTGTTCTTAGTTCAGTGTACTGTTGGAGTAACTGGAGCGCTGAATGAGATGGAAAAAATTGTATCATAGGGTCATATAAGCCCATTCTCAGACACCGCTTCTTTTGCTTTTGGGGCCCAATATCCTCATCTTTGATGACTATCTGGCTGTTTAGGTTTTTTTTTCTTTTATGAAGTGCTACTGCTGCCCAGATGAAAATTTATAACTATTCCAAACAAGTATTGTCCGGACCTCTACTGGGAAGAAAACATAGAGACCGGACCTCTTGGAACTTTAAAGGTGCCCTAGAATTAGAAATTGAATTTAAAAAAAAATGGCAGATGGAGCAATAATAACTGACATGATCCATGATATTTCTAGTGATATTTGTAAATTGTCTTTCTAAATGTTTCGTTAGCATGTTGCTAATGTACTGTTAAATGTGGTTAAAGTTACCATCGTTTCTTACTGTATTCACGGAGACAAGACTGTCGTTATTTTCATTTTTTAAACACTTGCAGTTTGTATAATTAATAAACACAACTTCATTCTTTATAAATCTCTCCAACAGTGTGTAATGTTAGCTTTAGCCACGGAGCACCATCAAACTCATTCAGAATCAAATGTAAACATCCAAATAAATACCATACTTACGCGATTAGACATGCTGCATGACGAACACTTTGTAAAGATCCATTTTGAGGGTTATATTAGCTGTGTGAACTTTGTTTATGCTGTTTAAGGCAGTCGAGAGCTCGGTGGCAGGGAGCGGGAGAATTTAAAGGGGCCGCAGCCTGAATCGGCGCATATTTAATGATGCCCCAAAATAGGCAGTTTAAAAAAATGAATAAAAAAAAATCTATGGGGTATTTTGAGCTGAAACTTCACAGACACATTCAGGGGACACCTAAGACTTATATTACATCTTTTGAAAACACGTTCTACGGCACCTTTAATTTAATACTCCTGAACTAGTCCAAGCAAAGTGACAGAACCCTGACATTCAGGCATATAACGCTGTGCTTGTAAACTGCCAAATGATAAAATTTAGAAAGTTAGAAATGAAATTTCTAGAAAATGTGCAATAATTATTATTTTTTTTTAAATGTGTATACCATTGCATCGATGCAAACAGGAAGTGGCTTGATGCAGGCAGAAATATCAAGTGTAAATATAGATAGTTTGTGTGAAAGATTGGGACATGTGTCAGCACCTACACTGACTATAAGAAGAGGTGCTTACTTTAATGTGAGAGAAGAGCACACAAGCATCTCAACGAGCAACAGAAAGAAGAAACCAGCGCTGATACACCAGACACCTTACATTCTCAGAGACACAAACGAAGGATAGGGTAAGCTTCATGTGTATGGGTATTTTCTGGTCCACAGAATTGATCATGCAAATAAATTGATGCCATTGATATGTTGAATTCTCGACCACAGAAGACTATTCAGCATAGAAATAGTATAATATATTTTGATCAACATGACATAACTGCACATAATTAATTTCATGAATGTATCAAAGCATTGGCAATTTGTTAAAAAAATAAGAAATTGCTTTTGATGTGCACAAGTGATAGTATGGAGGTTGAACAAGATGCTTTGAGAATTTCAAATTGTGATCTGAGAAAAGTACCAAAGCGACTGAGAAAAACTAAAATATTAAGCCAACAACAGCACCACAAGAGCATATGATAATATATAATTAACAATATGAAATACGAAAACGCAATCAGATTTCCTTCAGTTGGTGTCCTAGCAGAGTATACCCTTACAAAAAGAATACTTAAGTATAATTAAGTATTTTAAGTATACTTGGCTTGTAGTTGTGTTTACTCTTTTGATTGAGTAACCTTTTGTCACATTCAGTCTTATAAACTTACTTTGTTTGAAAATATTGATTTACAAAGAAAACAGATATGTACCTAATTCTGAGCATGTGAATTTTCAGTCCACTGGAAGAGTACATAGTAATTTACTTCAAATCTACATAAAGTAAAAAAGGTATATTTCAAGTTTAATATCTAAAAAGAAACATAGAATTATACTTAAAGTGCAAAAATAAAATATTAAACTATAGTATGATGTTAAGTTAAAAAATACTTGCAGTAGTATAAAACTACTAAACTAGAAGTTTACTGAGAGTACTTCAACGTGCTACAAGAAGGCTATTTAACTAGTAAACTATCAGTACACCTATAACTTGTAGTATACAAATGAAAAACGTAGTTGTGTACTCAAAGTTTACTATGGTTACACTTAAAGTATTCTTTTATACACTAAAAGTGAGCCAGTTTAGTCGAATGTATTGAAACAGTACACTTACAAGTATAATACTGCTACATTGATATTGGTTTACTGACTACATTATGTATACTTAAAATACTTGAACTTAAATATACTTAATAAAATTAACTTGAAGAATACTTACATGTATTTTTTGTAAGAGTATAGCCACGAGTAGTTCATCACATTAACTTTAAAAATATTCCACTACTGTTTAACAACCAGAAAGTCCTTATACTTATTGTCTTCAGTTTGAACAGTGTGTCTATTGTTTTACAATTTAAAACCTTGTACACTTGCTTGTGCTCTTTAAATAAAGGATAATTTGTTTGATATTTTTGGTTAAGTAATGCAAGGACATCCATAAAAGTGTGGCTTAAATATTTAGGGGCCATTTTCTAGCCAATCGATATCAATGAGTTCTTATAGCTCCCAGACAGAACTCTACCTGTACCAGAACTAAAATGCTGCTGGGGTTGACATGTCTCTGGGTTACCATGAAGATTATTTTATCTTTTGTTCTTGTTGTTGTTGTTGTTACAGTAACAATTGTTTAAAAAAAGGTCAGCTAAATTGTATGTAGTCTTAAATTTTAAGCCATAAAATGTCTTGAAATGGGTTAAAGGGTTAGTTCACCCAAAAATGGAAAATTCTGTCATTAATTTCTCACCTTCATGTCGTTCCAAACCCGTAAAACTTTCATTCATCTTCAGAACACAAATTAAGACCTTTTAGATGAAATCTGAGGGATTTTCTTATCATATAAAGCAATTGTGTCTCTTCAGAAAATTTGGACTAAACCGCTCAGTTCATATATGAATTATTTTTTTAATTTCTTTATGAACTTTTTGAACGTCAAAGTATCAGACAGAAAGGGACAGAAAGCTCTCAGATTTCATCAAAAAGATCTTCTTTTTTGTTCTGAAGATGAACGTAGGTCTTCCAGGTTTGGAATGACATGAGGGTGAATAATTACTGACAGAATTTAAATTTTTTTAACGGTCCCTTTAAACAATGTAATTTGCAGGTTTTATTATTTTTGTTGTAAAAAAAAAATATATATAATAATAATAATAATAATAATAAATTAATAATATTGTTTGAATATTGTTTCCTCCAATTATTATTTCTGTGTAAATACATTCATGTCAAGTCTGTACCACGTCAAACTCTTTTTGTATTAATGTATTGTTTTATTCTGTGCTATCCTCAGACCATTGAGAAGATGGGAGTTCCAGTGAAAATTCTGTGTATCCTGATGCTGCTGTGAGTACGAAATCACTAAACTAATTTATTTTTTTGTATGCTAAAACTGGTTGTTATTGGGGTTTGGTTAGTTAAAAAAAAACTACAACAAAGGGAATGTTATTTTATATTTATATTGAATACTCATCATTACAAGGGCTCAATAAGGAATTTAACAAAGCTATTTTTCTAACAGCTCTTAGTCCTTTTGCTTTCAGTTTCTTACATTGTTCATTTTTTTCTGTTTGGAAAAAAGTGAATGTATGACAGGATTGCCTTTTTCCACTGATTTTATTTTTGGATGGCTTTTAATTTTTGTTTAATATTTTGTGAATTCCTGTGGGCAGGTTGATGATGTTATGATGTTCCTGTATATCTGAGGTTCACTCCATTCGGATGTTGTAAAAAGCAACAGGATTGCACATACATTTTCATTGTGCGCCACTGATATGTCAGATTTTCTGCCTGCTTTCTCCACTGAATTCCATTCAAATGTAGCCTGATTAAAGTTGCAAGAGCCTGCCTGCCAGCTTGAATTTGATTTCTGTTTGGATTCTTGTAGTTTTTTTTTTTTTACTCACCTGAAGCCAGTTACTTCCCATTGCATTTCAGACACTTATCCAAAGCAACTTACATTTTGTTGGAGATGAGGAACTTGTGACAGGAACATTGTTGACCTGATATTCTGATTTTTTTTCAACAGACTGCACAAGAGTAGTCAACAAGAAGTGTTTAATGATAAGGAAACTCTCAATCTCCCTGCAAATTACAAAATTGGCTGGATGGAAACTCTGGATGATGAAAAGTTAATTTCTACCATCACTATTCCTGGTACTCATGAGTCCTTGGCCCTTCATGGAGGACTACTAGCTGAATGTCAGGCATGGTCACTAGAGAACCAGTTAAAGGCCGGGATACGATACTTCGACTTGAGAGTGTCAGGCTTTGAATTAATAGTTATGCATGGACCGATTTACCAACATACAACATTGTCAGAAGTTCTCATCACAATCAGGAAATTTTTAACTGAATTCACAACTGAGATAGTGCTTGTTAGAGTTAAGCCTATTTTACCAATGAAGGGAAAAGTTCAGAATTTAGTTGAAAACAAAATTAAAAATGCTCAAGATATCTGGATTGAGCCGTCAGTTCCGAGGATTGGTGAAGTAAGAGGAAAGATTGTTTTTGTTCAGAAAAACACCTTTAAGCTGGGTATTATTTTGTCTGAAACTGACAAAAAAGATGACTATAAAGTAACTAATGTTAAAGTCAAAGACGAAAAGATTAAAAAGCATCTGGAAGAAGCTGCCGATCAATGTAGATCAGGTTCTGCTCTGAGTCTGAGCTACTCGAGTGGCACGAGCTTAGGTACATATATGTTGATTCGTTTTTTGCCAAATGGATTGGCAAAGGAAATCAATCGTTGGTTGTATGATCATCTTGCAGAGGAATTTAAAAAGAATCCCAAACCTTGTTTTGGGATCATAGCCATGGACTTTCCAGGTTTTGACTTGATTCAACAGGTCATCAAATTCAATAGCTAAGATTTTTCAGTCTTTACTTTTTCCCTGTGGGTTTATCAGGAAATGAATGTTCTTGTTGCAAATAATTGAGAATTTTTTTTAATTTTTAAATAATATTATCAATATTTAATAATATATGTTATTTCAATAAAAATTTATTCTTTNTTTATTTGTTGTTAGCATGAGTAAATGATGACAAAATTTTCATTTCTGGGTGAACTCAAAAAAAAAAAAAAAATAATAATGAATTAGGAATGGGCAAAACATTTGGCTCAGCAGCTACTATTAAATTTTGATTAATTGGTGAATATATTTTCAGTAATTAATTTTAATATTGGCTAGAAATAATTAAATATTTTTTAAATTGTGATCTAATTAAATGTTAAATTTGATAAATGTTTATTCATATTTTTTCTTCACAAAAAAGAAAAAAAAAAAGAGAAAAACAAGCTGGAAATATACAGCTACAATGTCCAAAAACGTACAAACTTTTGCATTTAATTGGCATAAAATGTCAATTATTGATTGGTGTGTAGTTTTAACACATTCTTAACTGTCTGATGTGATGTATGATCATAATTGAATACATGCTCTTGGTATTAGCTTCCATCTCTTAATCTATTAAAACATGAACAAAAGCTGGAATACTTGTTGTTGTTTGATGCATATATTAATGAGTCTTACACAAAACACAAATAATCCACACTAAATGCATCGTGTGAAATCATTTCTAATAAATAGAAAACAGGATGCATTCCAAATACATGAAAACAGCTTCTTAACACGTTCATAGATAATCTGCAATGTAGTAATTTTTAAATTAAGTTATTTTAACCGCTTGGAAACGATACATGTACAGTATGAACCCACAGTCTCGCTCTTCTACCGTAATAGCAATAAACAGCAGATAGATGGCGCTGTTTGACTGTATACAATAATCAATACAGCTCATTCAAATTCGCTGTGGAACCATCTTTCTTTTCTTTTATATGATTCACCATTGTGGAGCGAGGGTAACATTTGTTACTATTAACAATAACAACATTGCTTACACCTCCCATATTAAACACAAATAATACAAGTCATCATGAGCATCATTCCAGTTATACCAGTTTAAACTTGAACTCTATGAGGAGGAAGTCACTGCCGGGAAAACAAAACAAAACAAAACTCCGCCTTAAAAAAACCCAGAGAGACTCGTGCCATCTCTTATCTGGACTGAGACTCACATAGATGTGCCACTGCTGTACAAGGTGAGTTTGAGTTACAGTGTTTCTTAAGATAATTAACAAATATATACTAATGAACTTGAAAACAACAACAAAAAAGGCAATCATTTTGATATCAATGAACAAACTGTGCGTGGTTAAACAGCCTGCAGTACCACAACCTCCTTATAGGAAACATAAACTTGGATTTTCCTTTGATTCTTTGATTCAGGTCTAAATTTGTTTCGATAATTAAACATATTCATCTATTGTATGTACATACTATCATTATACGTAAACATCTATTTAATGTGTTAAATGTCTATGCTTTGTGTCCTCCCCTATTGTTTCATGCAGTTAAACAAACAGGAGGTTCAGCCATTGTTACCTGTGGGAAGATTTGTCTGCATCATGTCTCTGACAGTGTCTCAGGGTGAAGGAATGACGGTCATCACCGTCACCCCAAACCCAAAGAGCAAATGGCCCGTACTGTGTCAGATTCTGAGACTTCTGTGCTGCAGTCCAGTGTGTTCTGTATCTCAGGATATGAAAGGAAAGCTGTCGAACAGCCACACAGCTCTTGGGGTAAGTCAGACACTTTAAGGCCTTGTCATTTTAGGCTGCTTTGAATAGATTTAATTTAAACACTAAGGCCCGGTTTCACAGAGAGGGCAGAGATTGAGCCAGGATTAGGCCTTAGTTCAATCAGGGCATGTAAGTGTCTTTTTAAATGTGCATTAGAAAAAAAACATTGTTGGTGTTGTTCATCTTGAGACAAAACAATGGCACTGAGATATTTTAAGATTTGTCAATGCAAATTGCATTTAGGCTTAACCCCAAACTGGGGGTAGGAAAGACACAAGATTTAAGATGCTTTAAATGTTTTACAACATTTCACAATTTGGTTGCAGTTGCTTTTCTCAGTATAATGTATTAGAAACATTTTAAAAACACAAATCTAACGCAGTTTTGGATTAGTCAAAATTATTAGTACCATGCTGCAACTTTGAGAAAAGTTACATTTTAGTTGTAAATTTATTTATACAAGCAAATTAAATTTATTCTAACAATATACATCAATTTGGAAAAGTTGTGAAGTAATTCGCCTGTCCACACTGAAAGCAAAAAATTTGATTGTTTACTTATAATGTAATTGTGCCAACTAGGGATATTCTTAAGATTCTTGATAGATGGTGGCATAAAAAATATTGTTCTCTTGTTCCATAGGTTGTGCAGATGATCGTTGGTATCCTCAATATTGTGGTGGGGATTGTGTTTACATGCCTTGGGTTATACTGGAACATGTATATGATGGCCATGGGACCCTTTTGGCTCGGTAGTGTGGTAAGATCTGGGTCTCATTTTTTATCATTCATTTATTCAAAATCTAAAGCAAAAATTTGAAAGAAAAAAATTCACAGTTGTTTTTGTTTGTTTGCTTTTGTCTATTAGTTCCTTGTAGCTGGAATTGTGTGTATTCTTGCAGCTAAGTTTCCCAGTTCTTGTCTGGTAAGTTTCTATAAGGCATTTGTGTTTTTGACAGTAACAGTTTTGCAAGTAAAAATATATATACATTTATATATATTGTTTGTGTTTTACAGATGGTCATCGGAATGATTGTGAATGTAGTCAGTGCTGCACTGGCTATCACAGCTGTTGCGCTGTATTCAGTGGACCTTGGGAATAGTCATAATGGAAATTACTATGATTATTCTTGTGATCAACGCTACAATTCTTATTCAGGCTATTCACGCTATGATTATGATAGATATAGAACCCCTTCCCCTGAAGAGAACATGAGAATGGAGACCTGTCTGTACTACAAGAATCTCACTGAGGTAATGATAATAATGATTTGTTAAAGAATTATAAAGCCATGAACCAAGTCAAACAGCTATGAGGTGAATCATAACATTATACAAACTGATGCAAAACAGTATAACTGTACAAAGGTACAAGACTGTGTACTTAACATCTTTAGTGTGAGGGAAAGAACTACAATCCCATGAAGCCTTTGCGAACAGCATAATTAAATTAAAAGCGATGGAGAAATATAAAACTATTTTTAAAACTGTTGATTATATGAATACGTTTATTGCAAAATATGCTTATATACAAATATTTAAGTATTTAAAGAGCGTGGGGAGACCGAGGCATTAACAGTGCTTCATGGGAGTGGGCGGAGCTAAAGTTCTGTTTTGGAGCTGCTTGTTTTGACTCTCTGGTGGAATTTTTCTGTACAGTGTCATGGGTAATGTAGTTTTTCATCATGAATTCATCTGTTAAACACAATTACTTTAAAAATAAGTTGAAATAATGTGGGCTAATGTCTTCAACAGAAGCAAAAACCAACAATTAACAACCTTGTAGCTCACAGTAGGTCTGTATTTGAAGGTTTATAAATTATTGTTAAAAATCTATTTCCACTTGGAGAAAATGAATGTAGTTATTACTTCCGGGACCAGACTGTTGCACTCTATTTTGGTCATCTAAGACTAAATCTTATCTACTTGAACAGGGGAGTCCTGAAAAATCAAAAAACAACTTTATTCAAATCATCAACAAAATCTGACTTGATCNGCTTCATGGGAGTGGGCGGAGCTAAAGTTCTGTTTTGGAGCTGCTTGTTTTGACTCTCTGGTGGAATTTTTCTGTACAGTGTCATGGGTAATGTAGTTTTTCATCATGAATTCATCTGTTAAACACAATTACTTTAAAAATAAGTTGAAATAATGTGGGCTAATGTCTTCAACAGAAGCAAATACCAATGATTAACAACCTTGTAGCTCACAGTAGGTCTGTATTTAAAGGTTTATAAGTTATTGTAAAAATCTATTTCCCTATGGAGAAAATGTATGTAGTTATTACTTCCGGGACCAGACTGTTGCACTCTATTTTGGTCATCTAAGACTAAATCTTATCTACTTGAACAGGGGAGTCCTGAAAAATCAAAAAACAACTTTATTCAAATCATCAACAAAATCTGACTGGATTTATCCCATAAATGTTGTTTCTTGTGCTCAAATACTGTTTAAAAAGCTTATTTTTCAGGCTAGACCAGCCAATGCTGACTAGATCCGTCCCAATTCACATACTTATGCTGTTGTATAGTATAAATAGCGCGAGTACTGTGTTCACACTGAAAATATAAAAAAGAAAAAGTGCATTTTTGTCCAATTCATAAATAATGCAAATGCACCATCTTTCTATATCTAAAAATCTTTGTATTTACCCACCTCTAGATGGTCTTCAGAGGACTAGATATCATGATGATAGTGTTGGCGGTCCTTCAGCTCTGTGTGACGATCAGTTTCTGTGTTTTGACTGGGAAAGCTTTGTGCAAGAAGGATGAAGATGCAAAGGTACTGTATCATCACCACAATCACATCAAACAATCAGTCAAATCCACTGTGATCATGACAGATTCTGAGAGCTGCTCTGTGTGTTCATGTTTGTTTGTGCTTTTGTAGGATCCAGAACTTTACAAGCAGCTCCTGGAAGACGCCACTGCTGTTCCTGCATGTTAGAGAGACAAGATTAACACACAAAATAAACAGTTCTTCTTTTTTAGTAACGGAAAGGCATTTAATGTCTCAATATCGAGTGAAACGATTTAATGCAGATTCTCCATCTGCAACACTGTACTCATTCAATTATTAATTTAATTACTGTTTAATTTCCCTTTTACAGAAGTTGATCTCTCTATATATAGATTAATATGTGTTACTTTTTATTTCCTTTTTCAATTTTGGTGTGACTTTTGGGGCTGTGTTTAAAAAAATTATAATAAATGACGGGAGCACTTCGACATCAACTCTTTTCATTTTTTTTATTTTTTGCAATTTCCCTACTATGTTTCACTTTGTAGAATAATAAAAAAAACAAAGCAACCAAGTAGTCATTAAAGGGATAGTTCACCCAAAATTGAAAATTCTGTCTTCATTTACTCACCCTCAAGTTGTTCAAACCTGTATTAATTTCTTTCTTCTGATTATCCATATTATTCAAAATATATTCTTTTGTTTTCAGCAGCATTAGTAAATTCATACTAACTCAAGTTGGGAACAACTTGAGTTCACCCAAAAATAAAAAGGCTGTCCACCCACATGTCATTCAAAACATGTATGAATGTATGTACTTTCTTCTGTGGAATACAAAAGATTTTTTAATGAGTTTTTTTGTTTTGATTTGTTTGTGTGTTTTATTTTAATATCTTGCCCATACAATGAAAGTCACCACTATATAAAATGTTGTTTTGAACTCCACTGTATGGATAAAAACATTATGCTAAATATGTATTTTGACCTAAATATAATTCAGATTTGTATTAATATTTTTATATCAGCATGGTTAACTAAAATTAACTGATTACCCCTATATTTACAATACTCATTTATTTCTATAGAAAAGAAGAACATTGGGTCTGCTTTCCTGTAGCTCAGTGGTTAGAGCATGGCACTAGCAATGCCAAGGGCATGGGTTTGATCCCAGGGATTGCACATACTCAAGATACAAATGTATAGTATAATGCAATGTAAGTCGTTTTGGATAAAAGCGTCTGCCAAATGCATTAATGTAAATGGGTAGATTTGCCTATTTTTAAAAAGGAAAACCATGCAAGGAGAAAAAGTGGTGTGGGTTTACACACCAATAACTTGATTAGTTCACTTCTGAATAAGAATTTTCTGATAATTTAGTCACCCCATGTCATCCAAGATGTTCATGTCTTTCTTTCTTCAGTTGAAAAGAAATTAAGGTTTTTGAGGAAAACATTCCATGAATTTTCTCCATATAGTGGACTTCACTGGGGCTTGAAATCAATTTATCCTTTGCTGAAACTTCCTCATCGTCATGGAGAGTGCAGTTCATGGTTGCATAGTAATGACAGACGCCTCAGGAGTGCATTGGAAAGAACGAGAAAGGGGTGTGACCGCGCTTTCCACACATTTTAGACGCGTCGTGTGAAGGGCTCCTTACACAGCCTGGGTGTGTTTGACTTGAAGTGGCGATGTCATTTGATGTCATTGGTGTATGACATCAAAGTACCACGAGAGAGATTCAAAAGCATATAGAGCCATCTGCTCTCTAATCGCTCTCGTGGTATTTTAATGTCATACACCGATCGGTCTGCGCAGCGGCATTTCAAGTCGAACACACCTATTGTCAAGACAATCGGCTGAAGTTCAAACTGAGCATCAGAACGGTGAAGAAAGGTGACTTAAAGGTGCCCTAGATTCAAAAATTGAATTTACCTTGGCATAGTTGAATAACAAGAGTTCAGTACATGGAAATGGCATACAGTGAGTCTCAAACTCCACTGTTTTCTCTTATATAAATCTCATTTGTTTAAACGACCTCCAAGGAACAGGCGAATCTCAACATAACACCGACTGTTACGTAACAGTCGGGGTGTACGCCCCAATATTTGCATATGCCAGCCCATGTTCAATGCATTACACAAGGGCAGCCAGTATTAACGTCTGGATTTGTGCACACACAGCTGAATCATCAAACTAGGTAAGCAAGCAAGGACAATAGCGAAAAATGGCAGATGGAGCGATAATAACTGACATGATCCATGATATCATGATATTTTTAGTGATATTTGTAAACTGTCTTTCTAAATGTTTCGTTAGCATGTTGCTAATGTACTGTTAAATGTGGTTAAAGTTACCATCGTTTCTTACTGTATTCACAGAGACAAGACTGTCGTTATTTTCATTATTAAACACTTGCAGTCTGTATAATGCATAACCACAACTTCATTCTTTATAAATCTCTCCAACAGTGTGTAATGTTAGCTTTAGCCACGGAGCACTATCAAACTCATTCAGAATCAAATGTAAACATCCAAATAAATACTATACTTACGCGATTAGACATGTTGCATGACAAACACTTTGTAAAGATCCATTTTGAGGGATATATTAGCTGTGTGAAGTTTGTTTATGCTGTTCAAGGCAAGCGCAAGCTCTTGGGGCGTGGAGCACAAGATTTAAACGGTCCGCGTACCCTGAATCGGCGCATTTATAATTATGCCCCAAAATAGGCAGTTAAAAAAATGAATAAAAAAAAAATTATGGGGTATTTTGAGCTGAAACTTCATAGACACATTCAGGGGACACCTAAGACTTATATTACATCTTTTGAAAACATGTTCTTCGGCACCTTTAAGTGACTTTGAATGTGGCATAGATGTTGGTGCCAGATGGGCTGGTCTGAGTATTTCAGAAACTATACATGCACAACCATCTCTAGGGTTTACAAAGAATGTTTTTTAGTTTTTTGTTTTTTTCTAAAGGAAATATTCAGTGAGCGGCAATTCTGTGGGTGAAAAAGCCTTGTTGATGCCAGAGTTCAGAGGAGAATGACCAGACTGGTTTGAGTAGATAGAAAGGCAACAGTAACTCAAATAAGCACTCCTTACAATCAAGGTATGCAGAAGAGCAATCTCTAAAAGTACAACACGTCAAACCTTGAAGCAGATGAGCTACAACAGCAGGAGAAACACCGGTGACGCTCCTGTCAGCTAAGTACAAGAAACTAGGCTACAATTCGAACAGGTTCACCAAAATTGAACAATAGAAAATTGGGAAAACGTTGCCTGGTCTGATGATTCTCAATTTCTGCTGCAACATTCAAATGGTAGAGTCATAATATATATATATAACAACATAAAAGCACCATGCATCAACGGTTTAAGCTGATGCTGGTGATGTAATGGTGTGGGGGATATTTTCTTGGCAGACTTTGGGTTCTTTAGTACCAATTGAGCATCATTTAAACACTTCCAGCAGGATAACTCGCCATGTCACAAAGCTCAAATCATCTCAAACTGGTTTCTTGAACATGACAATAGCACCTTTTACACATACAGTCTACTGGTAAATTACTGTTAAGATATCTTGACCTTTTCAAAAATACCAGTAAATAAGCTCTGGCAATTTACCAGTAATGGAAGTTGTAAAGTTACCAGTACATTACCAGTATGATGGTGTGTGAATGCAGAATTAAGATTACCGGTATGAGCACATAAAAAGTCAGAACGCGCTGATGTAGTCTGAAGAAGTCTGCTTTAGGCCAATCCTAAGGTTCTTATTGAGATGATGTGATTACTCCGTGCTGTTTACAGTAAGCTCCGCTGCTTTTTAATAGTTTTTCTATGTAAATATGCACTAGATGGACATCTTTGACCGTTGCGCCATGCTTTCTTTTCCATTCATCAGCGCTGCAGCTCTGCAGTTGGCTGCTATTATGCGCGTCTTGTGTTAGTACCCCCTTAACTGTCACCATCCCACTACATGTATCGTTTCCAAGTGGTTAAATTAAATAACTTAATTTACAAATTATTACATTGCAAATGATCTATGAACATGTTAAGAAGCTGTTTTCATGTATTTGGAATGCATCCTGTTTTGTTTATTAGAAATGATTGCTCTGTTCACACGATGCATTTAGTGTGGATTATTTGTGTTTTGTGTAAGACTCATTAATATATGCATCAAACAACAACAAGTATTCCAGCTTTCATGCATGTTTTAATAGATAAAGTGGTGGAAGCTAATACCAAGAGCATGTATTTAAAAAGTAATTCATTATGATTTCATGTTGACTTTGTCACTTCAACAAGAAGCTGATGAGCCAGGGATTCCAATGCTTTATTTAGTTCAGAAATAATGATCATACATCACATCAGACAGTTAAGAATGTGTTAAAATGACACACCAATCAGTAATTGACATTTTATTCCATTATTTTCCAGCAAATGTGTGTTTATACATTTATGGACATTATATTTCAAGCTTGATGCAACTTGTGTGAAGAAAACAATATGCATAACACATTTAGCAAATGTAACATTTAATTAGATCATACTTTAAAAAAATATAAAAATATTTCTAGCCTATTAAAATTCATTACTGAAAATAAAAATTAATCACCAATTAATCAAAATCAAAACTTCTGGTAATTGTTGAGCCATAGATGGTTTTCCCATTAATGAAACCTTTTTTACCCAGAAATGAAACTTTTGTCATCATTTACTCACACTAATGTTGTTCCAAACCCATGAGATAACAAAGAATTCTTATTATTGAAATAACATAACACACCTGAAATATTAATTATATAATTTGTAAGTTTAAACATTCTCAATTATCTAATGAAAGCAACAAGAACATTCATTTCCTGATAAACCCATGGGGAAAAGACTGAAAAATCTTAGGTAAGCCTATGGAATTTGATGACCTGTTGAATCAAGTCAAAACCTGGAAAGTCCATGGCTATGATCCCAAAACAAGGCTTAGGTTTCTTTTTAAATTGCTTTTGAAGATGATCATACAACCAAGGATTGATTTGCTTTGCCAACTTTTTTGGCAAAAAATTAAACGATATAAATGTACCTAAGCTCGTGCCACTCGAGTAGCTCAGACTCAGAGAACCAGTTCTACATTGATTGGCAGCTTCTTCCAGATGCTTTTTAATCTTTTCCTCTTTGAATTTAACATTAGTTACTATATAGTCTCCTTTTTTGTCAGTTTCAGACAAAATAATGCCTATCTTAAAGCTGTCTTTCTGAACAAAAATAATCTTTCCTCTCACTTCACCAATCCTCGGAACTGACGGCTTAACCCAGATATCTTTAGCCTTTCTGATCTTGTTTTCAACTAAACTGGGAACTTTGCTTAACTCAGGTTTAACAGGCTTCACTCTGACCAACACGGTCTCAGTTTTATATTTAAATAAAAATTTTCGAATTGTTTCGAGAGCATCGGGGAAAGTTGTATTTTGGTCAATCAGTCCATGCTTAATTTTCAAGTTTTTCCCAGACACTCTCAAGTCGAAGTATCGTATCCCGGCCTTTAACTGGTTCTCTAGTGACCATGACTGACATTCAGCTAGTAGTCCTCCATGAAGGGCCAAGGACTCATGAGTACCAGGAATAGTGAGGGTAGAAATTAACTTTTCATCATCCAGAGTTTTCATCCAGCCAACTGAATAATTTGCAGGGAGATTGAGTGTTTTCCCATCATTAAAGACTTTTTGTTGACTACTCTTGTGCAGTCTGTGGAAAAAAATCAGAATATGAGTTTAACAATGTACCTGTCACAAGTTCTTCATCACCAACAAAATGTATAGCTTGAATGCACTGTAAGCCGTTTTGGATAAGTGTCTGCCAAATTAATAAAAGTAGTACAGTAGTACAGACTTCAGGTGAGTAAAAAACTACAAGAATCCAAACACAAATCAAATTCAGGTTGGCAGGCAGGCTCTTTCAAATGGTTTAATCAGGCTACGTTTGAATGGAATTCAGTGGAAAAAGCAGGCAGAAACTCTGACATATCAGTGGTGCACAATGAAATTTTATGTGCAATCCTGTTGCTTTTTAAAAGGAAAACATATTATAGTGCAAATGAATCAGGGGAAGCAGCTCTACAAATATCTAACGAATAGTATGACACTCGTGTTTGCTGGATAGCCTAACAGGTGAGCCAGGGTAAAGCACAAAATTATACGCAGTAATGTGTAAAGTGAATGAGAGTACATGTAGCACCGCTGCAAACCAAATAGTATGCATGTATGATACACGAATGAATGTTAACTCTATGAATGAAATGAACACAGAGCGAAAATCAAATAGAAGCGTTTCTCTTAATTGTCTCTTTCAGAAATCAGAGTCAAGAGCAGGCTACTAATATCTAAAACACTACATTTTGTGTTATTTAATATGTGTATTTAAATGTTTAAAACATCATACGTTAAGATACATGATTGAGTACAAACTATATGAATGAAATGAAGCGTGAGCAAGTCAAACAGCCGTGTTGCCGCCTCTGTGCGTCTCTTCACTAGGCCTATACTTGATGTGTCTATCTAAACGTATACAAAAATATAGGAATGTATGAGTGCTGAAGATGTGAGGGAGTTGTGTTTTATCAATGCTGTCATGAATTCACACACCAATGTGTAATTTAATACACAAACTTGAAACAGAAGATGTTATCCTTTCCTCATTCCCTGCATTGTGGGGCATTTTTTCAACATGACAATAAGGATATGTGTTCTCCCAAGGTGAAAAACCTTCTGTGGACATGTATTGTACTCAATCTTAACACTCTTGAGCGCCTGTGGGGGATTCTGTAGAGATGAGTTGAGCAACACTCCCCATTAAAGATCAAGGCATTTAAGAAGCTCATCATAAAGGAGTTAAACAGGGCAGATGTGACAATTTGTCATGAACTTGTACACTCCATGCCAAGAAGGGTCAGAGCAGTATATTCAAAATTATGGAGGGCATACTAAGTGCTATAATATTATACATTTGTGGAATTAAATAGGGTGTACTCATTTCTGCAATCCTTAATTTAAACAAAATTGGCTAATTTACTGATTTTCAATTAATGACATATATTTCTCAGTTTTTATTATCTATATGTTTAATACATTTTAGTTTTGCCATCTTTCCATTAATTGTATTAGTGATCATAAAGAAAATGCATCTTTTGTACTTGTTCAGAGGGGGTGTACTCATTTATGCTGTGCACTGTAATTGAAGAAATTAGTTTTATCAAGAGAAATATTAGAAGGGCAAGTCCTGACTGGACAAAGGAGGAGCTGGGGATGGAGGAGGGTAAGTGGCTCCTGAGCAATGCGACAAAGCTGCTGATAATACTGAATGGACCATATTTATACGAATGCAGTGATAGGCGTCACATTCCTATAAGTCAATGTGAATAAGCTGAGTGTCAACTGATGCGAGTTTGACTAACGTGACCTGCCAGAACTAACACTACGCTACGCTCGATTTCTTTTATTTCTTTTTCTAATTACCCAAACTTACAATAACTTACCCAATTTTAGCACATAAAAATGCATTAATTCATTTTTTTATATACTCACAGCAGCATCAGGATACACAGAATTTTCACAGGAACTGCCATCTTCTCAATGGTCTGAGGATGGCACAGAATAAAACAATACATTAATACAAAACTGCATTTACAATTTTTTAATGCTGTACAGAGGTGACATGAGTGTATTTACACAGAAATTATAGATGGAGGAAACAATGGTCAAATATTATTATTATTTGCAAATGGTACATTTCTGATCAAATAAAAACAACAAATTACGTTGTTTAAGCCATTTCGAGAAAGTTGTGTTTGATTAATCACGATTAATTACAGAAAATGTGCAATTAATTAGTTTTTTAATCGACTGACAACACAATTAATTAAATATAATCAGTTGCTCTCATGGTTGCTTCGCCATGTTGGCTTAATGATTTACAGTTTTTCTCAGTCGTTTTGGTACTTACTTTTCTTAGATCACAATTTGAAATTGTCAAAACTAGCTTGTTCAACCTTCATACCGTCTCAATTGTGAACATCAAAAGTTTCAACAAAAAAAATCAACAAATTGCCAATGCTTTGGTAGCCTACATTCATGAAATTGATTATGTACTGCTATTCCTTATTGCTTATGTCATGTTGATTAAAATAATTAATATTTCTGGTTCTATGTTGAATAGTCAGGAATTCTGGGGTCTTCTAGGGTCGGGAATTCCATCAACGGCATCAATTCATTTTCCTATGAATTCAGTGGACCAGAAAATACAAGTACAGATGAAACTTACCCTATCCTTCGTCTGTGTGTCTCTGAGAATGAACCGAATAGCAAAATGCCAGCTGACGCTAAGTAATGAGGGCAAGGAAAGTTTCAGTTTTCTGTGTCACTTTCAGTTATGGTCAGCTCACACTTTGCAAATTTGGTCTATGTTGATTTTCTTTGTTCCTATTCCTACCGTCAGCACTCTGTGAATCTCAAGCAACAGAAATATGGGTTGATTCACGCCAGATTGTTCTACGCAGTTAGAAATCATAATGTTGATAGTTTGATCATAGGATAGTATTGATGTTAACGTAATAATGCGCTTTGAGCTTCATATTGACTACCATCCAATTCATGAAGCATGTACATCAATGTTGACAAAATAATATCCAGTTTCTAATTAAATTTCTATTCCCACTCACAAAATGGTAAAATGCATTTATATAGCGTTTGTCCACACCTCTGAGCACTTAAAACACTTTATAATGTATGTCTTGCATTCACCCACACACTCATACACCGGTGGCTGCCATGCAAGGTGCCAACCTGCACACTGGGAGCAGTTTTGGGTTCAGTATCTTGCTCAAGGACACTTCGAATGGGGGCAGGCAGAGCTTGACTCGAACCTACAACCCTCCAGTTGCCGAATGGCACCAATAGAGAGAATCCCCTTTGGCAACTATGGTCCTTGGACAACAAGGGAATCTGACTGTCAATTCTGATTAGGGCCACCTACAAATCTTGTTCTAAATCAGATATTGCTCTGTTTATTTTGAAATGCAACCTTCATTTTAACAGTCATGTCAGAGCTCATTGCCAGCATGTTGATGGTTCATCAGCTTACAACCAGTCTGTTTCACTCTTTAATCTACACGTTTTGTTCTATGACAGAAGTGGATCAGCTTATGAATGTCATCAGATCACATTAACACTTGTGAACCGCTCCTGTCAGTTTTAGAAACTCAGATCAGTAAAGCATTACCAGTCATTGCCTGACATTATGTGAATATTGATTTCATACAAATGTGATGTCACCTCAACAAAAAGTGATGTTGATGTGAATTGTGTAACCTTGATATTAATGCAATGTGAATTTTCTAAGTTCTTTTGTTAATTTCAGGTGCAGAAACTGACTGCTTTGGGCTATATGCCCATTTTATTTATAGGCAGAAAAAAAATAATAATTCATGGGTCGCCAATATAAGTGCTGGAATGGCACTGACTGAGGACACAAGACCTTTTGTTGATGCCATGAAGAAGGCTTATGAGTATTTACTTAAAAAGCAAGGTTAGGGTTATGCAGAACTCATTCATTTTTAAATTATATTTAAAAAAAAATACATATATTTCTTTAATGTATACAGATTCAAATTAATGTCAAATTGTTACCTTCTTAACAGATGTCTCAGCCCAAGCCCAAGCCTGACCAGCATATCCAACAGCTCCAGAATAAGGCTCAGCATGAGCCTATCCTACAAAAGCCTCCCAAAAGAAAGCAGGGTAAGATGAACACTCTTTGCAACCATTTTCTATATTTATGCAGAATTCATTACAGTTAAGTTAATGTTAATTTGGGACCTCCACAACAGAGCCCCAACCCCCAGAGTCTCCGGTCCACCATCAGCCCCAGATACAGCTCCAGGTCCCGACCCAGCCACAGCCCCAGCAAATTCAGCCGCGGACTGCCAAACCAAACCCCCAAAAAGAAAGAAGGGTAAAGTAAACTTTCTTGCACCCAATCTCTCATGCAGAATTACGGATTAAATAAACACTGTGTAGTTTTTGATGTAAAACTAGTGGACTAGCTACCTAAAAGGCACACAAAAACACTTCCCAGAGCCTTATTGGCACTGCTAGATGATTCCAATTGGTGTTTGATGACATTATAGTCAGCAATACCATGCTGTAAAGTTTTCTGTTTCATACCCTTCACCCAGAAAAAAAGGGTAAAGTGAACTTAAGTGAACTTTCTTAATTTTTTTTTTTGTAATTAGGCAAATACTTCTTTCCTTAAATTGGTTCTCTTTGATTTAGATAATTTTGATACAACAGTCAGGTCCAGTCAAATTATCTATTATATTCTGATTGGTCGAGAGATGGTCAGTGATTCTATTTGACTGAATATGTCCTTGGATTTCCTCACTCTGACTGTTTGCGCTGGTGTTATATATCACTCTGCATTTTGCATTTAATTGAGCTACACCAAGGCTGGACACAGTCACAGACAGCCCAAACTCAGCAAGCACAGGGAGAAATGAAGGCAAGAGTGAAGGAGATTTTTTGACAACTGATCGAGGATTGTGGCCAGAGAGGATTACAGATCGTGAACGTGAGGTGAGCGTTAGAAAGCTAGCCACTGCCAGTGAGACAGACCTGAAAACTATTATGCCCAAGGATTCAGAAGGAAAGAAATTTCCAGAGTATCTCCAGTTTAGTAAGTCAGCAAATGGGCGAGAGAAACAGAAGAGAGACTGGTTGACGTACAGTCCAAGCATGGATTCACTATATTGTATGCCATGCATGCTCTTTTCACAGGATGACCTCAGAAAGACATCCACTAGTGCACTAAACTCTAAAGAAGGGTACAAAACAGCAGATCTAAAATGGTGGAGAATGTACAACAAATTCCCTGACCATGAAGCAAGTAAGGCACACAAAGCATGCTGGAAAAATCTGAAGTATTCTTTGATAGAAGCAAAAGGAATAGATAGCAGCTTGCAAAAACAAATACAGTTGGAAGTTGAAAGAAACAAAGCAAGTCCTGAGCGGTGGGCAATCCTTAAAAGTCAGACTGGCTGCTCCCTTCATCGCTTATCAGAGACCAGGTGGAGTGCACGCATAGCTGCAGTTAAACCTGTTGCAAACCATTTGCCATCAATTATAGAATCTCTGGACACCATCCTAGCTAAATGCAGTTTAACCAATGAATCTAGGTCAGAGACCAGTGGTCTAAAACAGTACTTTATGTCTGTCATGATTATTAGTGAGAGTGCCCTAATCAGCCACTAGAGGGCACTCCAACCCGGACTCTTGTTTTCACCCCTTGGACTGCATTTCCCATAACCCACTTCCCGGACTCATTATCCCGTTCATTGCACCCAGCTGTTTTGTGTTTCATCATTATTGTCTGTCTATTTATTCCTGGTTTGTGTTTGCTTTTGTTATCATGGTTTCACTTGATGTCACCGGCTTCCGTTTATGTCACTAGCTTCTGTTTGTTTTTCCCTGTTTTTGTTATGGACTGTTTCTGTGGAGTTTGACCCTTGCCTGTTACTGGTTTTATGTTTTGGATTACCCCATTAAAGCTGCACTTGGATCTTACCTTCTTTTCTCTGTGCCACCCGTGACAATGTCCTTCAAAGCCATAGTTCTTCTCATTATATGGAAGAAAATCCTGCAGTCCATTGCAGAATTAGGTTTCTGTCTTCAATCAGGGAAAATTTTTATCGAAGTTGAAATAGACAACATAAAGGCACTGAAAGAGGAGATGGACGTTTTGCGTAACTCATGGGATAATCTTTTTGCAGAAGCTTCCCACATTGCAGAAGCTATGGATGTAAGGGGTTTCCAATCAGCCACAAAAGAAGAAGAAAGCAGTTTGCCAACCAACTAGTGACGGAAGAAATTCGGTTGTGAAACAATGTGTTTTTTGTGGCATTGGATAATATAATCTCTGCGTTGGATATCCGTTTCCAAATCACTGCAAAGATATATGAAGAGTTTTTTTTGCAATCTTACAGTTAAAAGACTTAACAGAAGATCAGATTCACCTAGCTTGCCACTCATTAGTGAGCAAATATACACAGGATCTTACAGCAGGGTTTGAGAATGAAGTGAGGCATCTTAAATCTGTGTGCCACATTTGCAAACTGTCAGTCTCCTCTCGACCTGCTGAATTCAATCTACAGGAAGCAGCTCCAGAGCATTTTTGGGGAGGTGTGCGTTGCAGTGCGCAACTTCTGCACTCTACCTGTCTCTGTTTCTGGTGCAGAAAGAGCTTTCAGCAAGTTGAAGCTTGTCAAAAACTATCTTGGGTTTACACAAACTCAAGAGAGGTTTAATAGCCTTGCCCGACTTTCAATTGAAAGCCAGCTAAGCAGACAGCTGGACTTCAAAGACATCATAAGTGACTTTGCCAACAAAAAGGTCCGACAATGGGATTTTGGTTCATAGGTGAAATGACGTAAGGTCATGAAAGGTTAAAGATCAATCAAACCGATATACATATTATCATTTGTATAATTTTCATAGTTATTTCAAAGTTAATTTCTGATTGAAATTTGTTTTAGTGTTTGCTCTCTGTTTGTTATTATATGTTATATTTTAATATTTTGCTTTTGATGTTCAGTAAAAACCTTTATTTACATTTACTTGTTATCTGATTGTTATTTTGTGAGAAACCCCTATTAGATTACATGTAGGCCTCCATGCTCATATATCGTACAATATAGGCGGAGGGTGGTGGGGGCCCACATCAATATTTTTTCAGGGGGCCCCCAATCCTCTATAGCAGTGGTCTCAAACTCAATTCCTGGAGGGCCACAGCTCTGCACAGTTTAGCTCCAACCAGCTCCAACTCACACCTGCTTGGAAGTTTCTAGTAATCCTGAAGACCTTAATTAGCTGGATCAGGTGTGTTTGATTAGGGTTGGAGCAAAACTGTGCAGGGCTGTGGCCCTCCAGGAATTGAGTTTGAGAACACTGCTCTATAGCTACAGCCCTGACTGGAGAGAATAAACCAGGGGTGGGGAATGTTGATCCTGAAGGGCCACGGTCCTGCAGAGTTTAGCTCCAACCCTAATTAAACACACCTGAAACAAAAGGTCTTCAGGATTACTAAAGTTACAGGCAGGTGAGTGGAGCTAAACTCTGCAGGACAATGCCCCTCCAGGATCAACGTTCCCCAACCCTGGAATAAACCATAATAATGAGCGTTTACGTAATATAGGCTATATAGCACTCAAGCGCACCCATAAAGCTTGCATTATGAACATGATTGTGACAAAAACAGCTAGGTGACATTTTAATTGTTTATTAATAAACATGTTTTCTGAATCAGTGTCGGCTGCAAAGATTGACATTGCTGACACTCATCATCTCCGCAGAGATGCACATTTAATTTGGATTAGGCCTACATAATCAGAGAGTAGCCTATTTATTTTTGTTTTGAATTATTTTGTTTAAAAGTAGACATTTCACGCTTTCTTTATAGATTTCTCATGTATGTGAGGCAAGCAGCTTATATACTGAGTTTCGGCTCATTTAGCGGCCTGTAAGATGCGCTCCAGTTCACGTGCATTAGTCGCGCCCGCGCCTCCATGTCATGATTATATTGTCTGCTATATTTGAGTCTTATTTATTAAATCCAGGCAATTGGTTGAATAAACATTTTTTGAAATTAAGATAAAATTTTTACAAAACAAAATTCACTTTAAAGAAAGGCTTTCTACAAAACAAAACTTAATGAAGTGGTAAAAATCATGTCTGACCCTGTTACAAATGTGTTGCTGCAGCAGGGATTAGGCAGAAACGGACTTCTACAAATGCAGGTATTTATTAACCAAGGAATCAGAACAGCAAAAAACATGAACTAAGGCACATAACAACATCAACGTAACGACAAGAACGGACAAGGAGTGCAAGGAGTAAGTCCAACATAAAGGGTGTGCTGATGACGAGGAACAGGTGCAGGGAATCCAGGGAGAGCGGGAGAGAAGATGAGGGAAGTGAGATCAGGTGTGGAACAGGGAGGAATGGGAAACGGAGTCCGGGATAGGCGTGACTGTAACAGATCCATGTTTCCCCATATACAGAGGCGAACCGACACTAAGTGGGGGCCCCAGGCAAAATTCATCAATGAGGCCCTTCTAAAAAATGTTTTTGTTAAAATATCTTCGTTACCTAGTGACGTTATTATACAACATATAACATAGTCAAAACACATAACAGAACAAATTGTTTTTAATTTACAAAATTCATCAACAAATCTTACTAATTAAATAATGTCAACTAAATAAATGTATTGATATTTATTTATATTAATGCGAGCTGGATAAACTAGGCAGGGCTCAATCCTCAACGCTAAGGATTTTTTCTACTGGCTCGGTCAGGCCAGTGGTTAAAATTTTTACGAAAATGGGCCTATAAAATAAGCATAGTTATTGTTTGTTTTCGTTGTCTTTGTTACATTTAACCTAAATAAATAGCGTTATGACACCAAAAGCTACTAGATTAACTTATATTTTAAATATTGTTAGACAAATAAACAGTAAGTAATAAAAGAGTAACAAATAATCACATTACGAGTAATAGCACAAATAAATACAACAGAACAAACATATAAATTAAATAAATGGTGCTTTTCAAGTTTTCCATGTAGGTTTAAACAGGAGATCTTCAGGTACAGAAATTGTAATCTAATGTATAACTATAGAATAGATTAAGCTTTATTAAAGTTAATCGGTCAAGAGCAGTTACAGATGCATAAAAATGTTTTAATGTTGAAAATATAAAACGTTAAATACTGTTATTTGAAATTATTTAAAAAAAAAAAATTAAGACACTTCAAATGTGAAATTAAACCCGCCAGTAGGTGGCAGCGAATCAATGTTAATGATCGAATCATTGAGATTCAACCGATTCATTCAAACTGCTGATTCACTCAGGAAGTGTTGCTCAGAGACGCGCACAATTCTGTGGGCTTTGGAACTATTTTCGTTGGTGAAATACAGCGAAACAGACGATTTGGTGTCTAAAATGTAAGTCACTTGATATTAAGTTCTTGATCATTAAACTGTACGCTGAATAAAATCACTTTGATAATATTTGGAGAAAAACGGCGCTCTTTGTGTAGTCTTCATGCTTCTTCATGTTTTCTTTTTCGCTCTTGCCTGCCAGATGTATATGTCCTCTTCATGTTTAATAAATGGAATTAGACATTTTAATGTAAGTAAGCGCTGCGTCAAAAGCATAAACAACGTAACGAGAGAGGGGTCCCCAAGGGAGATGCAGAGATGTCGCTGCATCACTGTGTGTTATATTGATATTAACATTTCTGATTGTTTAAATGATCAGCCCTCGGGGGCTAATACTATAACGAAATACTATTATTCTCATTTGTTTCATAGCCTTAATGGCCACAAGAGAAATAATGGAATAAATTAAGACGGTTATATACCGTTATTAGCATATTGTGTTGAAATTCGTCTCTGAGAGGATATATATGCTCCGTTAATGCAGCGTCAGACAGCTCCGTCACTTACTTTCACTTTCTGTAGTGAATACTGACCGAGATTGAGACTTTTTCACCGGCATAACTCTTGCGCAAAGTTTGCACGTTGCTTCTTGTGTGATATCGATTGGCTCCCATTCTTGTTTTAAAACGGAAAGATTTCCAATATTATGACGAAGGGATACAACTAAAGACGTGAACGTGAACTTGCGCACTGCGTAATGTGTGTCAACATTGCACTGCGCATGTGCTCCAGAGACTTTTGAATACGATTGATGAGGTAGTCGGATTCAAGCGTTTATATGGCAATTTTTTGCTGTTGGGTCGTATTAGAAAAGGAATAAACCACCCCTTCCAATCCGATCGAAATTTCATTCGGATCGAGCTCAATCGGATCGATTAAAGTGTTTACATGTACGTTTTTCAATCCGATTGAGACGTCAATCCGATTACAAATGGATTATTTGGGTGCATGTAAACGTAGCCAGTGAAGTGGTGTGAGATTGCATTAAAGGGTCATGAATAACACTGGCCACGTGGCATAGCTCATACAGAATAAAGTATCCGTGTTTAAAGTTTTTATTTCACGCATTCTCCTGCACCAAACATTAACCAGCACGGTGTAGTTCTGCACACACATTTCATCATGTCTTCTTCAAATGAATTATATGTGCAAACTGGACACTGATACAGTGGTGTAGCCTATCTGAACTCGTCGACACGATTATTCTAAAAGACAAAAGACTGATTTTGAGACTGCAGTGCTCGTAAACGTAATCAAAGTAGCCTATTATTAGCCCTTTTAAATATTCTTTCGCATTTCTCCCTTGTGCTTGGGAGTTTGTTGTAATTTTCTCTGTGCTCATATATTAATATTAATTATTGTGTATAATGAGTGTGTTCTATGTCTGTGCTTCATTGGTTGTTCTCTCCCCTCTTCTCCCCCTCTACACTCCCACTTTTCCAGAGCTTTACACGCCCATTTTTACAGAGTTTTTGCAGCTCAGAGGTGTGAACGACCAGGGTAAAACAGGGGGGTTTCATGACCCTTTAAGGATACAGGGGCAGTCGTCATCCATGTTACAGGTATGAATTTTCTTGCAAATAGTAAATATTTGTAAGTGATTTGATCTCATGATTGTTTTATTGATTTGTAGGGGAGTTTTGTCAGCCACTTTTCTTTTACCTCCATGTTTTTGATGTACTGATTTTGTTTATTCTTGGTTAATCAGACTTAGCGTCCAGTAGGGCGCGTTGTGAGACGCGGGGAAAGAGACTTTGTATTTTATTTTCTCTGTATTGTATTGTATTGTATTTTATTTTTATTTTTTTTATTTATTTTTTTGTTTATTATTGCATCTAATATTATATTTGTGGGGTTCTCTCCCTTTTTTAGTATTATTGGGCAGTGTGCAATTTCCATTTCAATTATCACCATATTGTGCTGTTTGCAGTGTATCACGTGGAAGGAGACTGAACAGTTTCTGGTTTGGTTATTTATATGTGAAGTATTGTGTGCAGTGGGGTTTTATTTGAACATGTATGGGGGTTATTATTGCCTTGCCCATGTGTCTTTCATTATGACATTTTAATGCGTCCTGTTTTGGAGTAAAACCTATTAACTGACAAATATTGTGTAATAAGAAATAAAGTGTTATTTATTACACCAGCACCCATCTCTGTCCTTTAATTAGGATATATATATAGTAGAATTTCTGTATTGGCCTACAGTGCATCTAGATATTAATGTAATGGTTTGCTTGTCCAACAATATATTTGTAAACTGGTAATAGCGTGGAGAAAAGTGCACTTAAGGTCACATCTGGATTACAGTCAGGACACTTTCCAAAGGGGAAATTTGAACTGCGTTGCATAAGTTAAGATATCTCCGGAAGGAGGATTGGGGCTGTGTGGCGCAGTTTGAGGTGTCTTGGCAAAAGATTGAAACTTTGTGTATCAGTTTGAAGTGCCTTAACAGGTAGAGCTAGACAGCGGTCCTGACGTGTGAGGAAGATCCATTTAGATCCGCTCTGACGGACAACAAAAAACTCCCTGAAACTTCCTAACTCTTCCAGATAGCGGAATTCTCTGTTTTTACTGTTATTTCTATTTCTTATGCGTTCCATTTTTATTATGTATTTGGGTCTTCTTTATATAAAGCACTTTGAATTACCATTGTGTATGAAATGTGCCTTGCCTTATTGGATTGAGATCTGTGGAGGCCATTTGAGTAAACTCATTAGCCCCTTTCACACAGCAATTTTCCCAGCCTCACTAGCTGTCTGTCAGGAAACTGGTGATCCACTGACAGACAGACATTCAGTTCACCTCTTTAAAGGTTCTTTACATGTTGTACCAAACATCTATTTGGAACTATATCATCCTGAAGAACCCTTTACATGCAGAAATGGTTCTTTGTGTTACAGTATGAACCAGTCTCGCTCTACTACCGTAATAGCAATAAACAGCAGATAGATGGCGATGTTTGACTGTATACAATAATCAATACAGCGCATTTCAAATTCGCCCTGAAAATTCTTTTATATGATTCACCATTGTGGAGCGAGGGTAATATTTGTTACTATTAACAATAACATTGCTTACATCTCCCATATTAAAACTAATAATACAGGTTATCATGAGCATCATTCCAGTTATACCAGTTTAAACATGAACTGAGGAGGAAGTCACTGCCGGGAAAACAAAACAAAACAAAACTCCGCCTTAAAAACTCCCACAGAGACTCGTGCCATCTCTAATCTGGACTGAGACTCGCATAGATGTGCCACTGCTGTACAAGGTGAGTTTGAGTTACAGTGTTTCTTAAGATAATTAACAAATATATAATGAACTTGAAAATAACAAAAAAGGCAATCATTTTGATATCAATGAACAAACTGTGCATAGTTAAACAGCCTGCAGTACCACAACTTCCTTATAGGAAACATAAACTTGGATTTTCCTTTGATTCTTTGATTCAGGTCTAAATTTGTTTCGATAATTAAACATATTCATCTATTGTATGTACATACTATCATTATACGTAAACATCTATTTAATGTGTTAAATGTCTATGCTTTGTGTCCTCCCCTATTGTTTCATGCAGTTAAACAAACAGGAGGTTCAGCCATTGTTACCTGTGGGAAGATTTGTCTGCATCATGTCTCTGACAGTGTCTCAGGGTGAAGGAATGACGGTCATCACCGTCTCCCCAAACCCAAAGAGCAAATGGCCCGTTCTGTGTCAGATTCTGAGACTTCTGTGCTGCAGTCCAGTGTGTTCTGTATCTCAGGATATGAAAGGAAAGCTGTCGAACAGCCACACAGCTCTTGGGGTAAGTCAGACACTTTAAGGTCTTGTCATTTTAGGCTGCTTTGAATAGATTTAATTTAAACACTAAGGCCCGGTTTCACAGAGAGGGCTGAGATTGAGCCAGGATTAGGCCTTAGTACAATCAGGGCATGTAAGTGTCTTTTTAAATGTGCATTAGAAAAAAACATTGTTGGTGTTGTTCATCTTGAGACAAAACAATGGCACTGAGATATTTTAAGATTTGTCAATGCAAATTGCATTTAGGCTTAACCCCAAACTGGGGGTAGGAAAGACATAAGATTTAAGATGCTTTAAATGTTTCACAATTTGGTTGCAGTTGCTTTTCTCAGTATAATGTATTAGAAACTTTTTTTAAATGCCTAAATCTAACACAGTTTTTGGATTAGTCAAAATTATTAGTACCATGCTGCAACTTTGAGAAAAGTTACATTTTAGTTGCAAATTTATTTATGCAAGCAAATTAAATTTATTCTAACAATATACAACATTTTGGAAAAGTTGTGAAGGAATTCGCCTGTCCACACTAAAAGCAAAAAATTTGATTGGTTTACTTATAATGTAATTGTGCCAACTAGGGATATTCTTATTTTAAGTTTCTTGATAGATGGTGGCATAAAAAATATTGTTCTCTTGTTCCATAGGTTGTGCAGATGATCGTTGGTATCCTCAATATTGTGGTGGGGATTGTGTTTACATGCCTTGGGTTACACTGGAACATGGATAGGATGGCCATGGGACCCTTTTGGCTCGGTAGTGTGGTAAGACCTGGGTCTCATTTTGTATCATTCATTTGATTTATTCAAAATTTAAAGCAAAAATGTAAAGAAAAAAATGCACAGATGTTTTTGTTTGTTTGCTTTTGTCTATTAGTTCCTTGTAGCTGGAATTGTGTGTATTCTTGCAGCTAAGTTTCCCAGCTCTTGTCTGGTAAGTTTCTATAAGGCATTTGTGTTTTTGACAGTAACAGTTTTGCAAGTAAAAATATATATATATTTATATATATTGTTTGTGTTTTACAGCTGGTCATCGGAATGATTGTGAATGTAGTCAGTGCTGCACTGGCTATCACAGCTGTTGCGCTGTATTCAGTGGACCTTGGGAATAGTCATACTGGATATTACTATGATTATTCTTGTGATCAAAGCTACAATTCTTATTCAGGCTATTCACGCTATGATTATGATAGATATAGAACCCCTTCCCCTGAAGAGAACATGAGAATTGAGACCTGTCTGTACTACAAGAATCTCACTGAGGTAATGATACTATGGCGGTAAGACAAGATAGTGCTCATCAAATCTTCTTCCAAACGTACTCACAGTTTAAGTTCTTTTCCAAAAAGGCAAAAATTGAATTTCTTGGTCACTCCTTTCCATGTAATGCCAAGCTCCAACAAGACAAATAGCACCATAAAAGTGGTTCATATATGGTGCACTAAGTCTGAGTAGTGATAGGGATTTATGTTTCTCACAGGATTTATGGATGATTTTCCTTTTAATAAGTTGACACTAAAAGTCCAAAGTCCCTTTCAAGGAAAGTTTGTTTACTCTGCGGCCATATTTGCAACATGATCTCCAGGCAACAATAGAGCGCAACAGTGCCTGTCTAATTTTTCAGCAGCGCTGGTTCCAGAATTTTTTTTCCATTAATTTCCTACATGGGGATTTTAAAAAAAGTCTTTGTTAAAGAATTATAAAGCCATGAACCAAGTCAAACATGCAGCTATGAGGTGAATCATAACATTATACAAACTGATGCAAAACAGTATAACAGTACAAAGGTACAAGACTGTGTACTTAACATCTTTAGTGTGAGGGAAAGAACTAAAATCCCATGAAGCCTTTGCGAACAGCATAATTAAATTAAAAAGGATGGAGAAATATAAAACTATATTTAAAACTGTTGAATAAGTTTATTCCAAAATATGCTTATTTATACAAATATTTAAGTATTCAAAGAGTGTAGGGAGACCGACTCGATCGAGGCATTCACAGTGCTTCATGGGAGTGGGTGGAGCTAAAGGTCTGTTTTGGAGCTTCTTGTTTCGACTCTCTGGTGGAATGTTTCTGTACAGCGTCATGGGCAATGTAGTTTTTCACAGTGAATTCATCTGTTAAACACAATTACTTTAAAAATAAATTGAAATAATATGGGCTAATGTCTTCAACAGAAGCAAATACCAATGATTAACAACCTTGTAGCTCACAGTAGGTCTGTATTTAAAGGTTTATAAGTTATTGTTAAAAATCTATTTCCCTATGGAGAAAATGAATGGAGTTTTTTTTTTTCCGGGACCAGACTGTTGCACTCTATTTCGGGCATCCAAGACTAAGTCTTATCTACTTGAACAGAGGAGTCCTGAAATCTCAAAAACTGTTCACCACACTCACATTTAAATAACTTAATTCAAATCAGCAACAAAATCTGACATGAACTGTCTCATAAATGATGTTTCTTGTGCTCAAATACTGTTAAAAAAGCTTATTTTTCAGGCTAGACCAGCCAATGCTGACTAGATCCATCCCAATTCACATACTTATGCTGTTGTATAGTATAAATAGTGCGAGTACTGTGTTCACACTGAAAATATCAAAAAGAAAAAGTGCATTTTTGTCCAATTCATAAATAATGTAAATGCACCATATGTGTGTATCTAAAATCTTTGTATTTACCCACCTCTAGATGGTCTTCAGAGGACTAGATATCATGATGATAGTGTTGTCGGTCCTTCAGCTCTGTGTGACGATCAGTTTCTGTGTTTTGACTGGGAAAGCTTTGTGCAAGAAGGATGAAGATGCAAAGGTACTGTATCATCACCACAATCACATCAAACAATCAGTCAAATCCACTGTGATCATGACAGATTCTGAGAGCTGCTCTGTGTGTTCATGTTTGTTTGTGCTTTTGTAGGATCCAGAACTTTACAAGCAGCTCCTGGAAGACGCCATTGCTGTTCCTGCATGTTAGAGAGACAAGATTAACACACAAAATAAACAGTTCTTCTTTTTCGTGTGTGTAATGGAATGACATTTCATGTCTCAATGTTGTAGTGAAATTATTTAAAGCAGATGCCTGCAACAGTGTTCTCAGTAAATTACATGTATAATTACACTTGTTTTTTTCCCTTTAAAAAAGTTGATAATAGATTAATATAGATATAGATGAATGGGTATTTTATTGTCCTTTTTAATTTTGTTGTGATCTTTGGTGCTGTGTTTATTTTATTTTTTAAATAAATGACTGGAACACTTTGGCATCAACCCTTTTTGTGTATTTATAACTTCCCTACTATATTTCACTTTGTAGAACAATTAAAAACAACAAAAATGTATTTATTTAGCAGATGCTTTTATCTAAAGCAGTCGTTCGCAAACTTTTAAGGCCAAGAACCACAAAAAGTCAATTTCAAGGATATCTAAACCTCCTTTAATCAAATCAAAGCAACCAANGTGTATTTATAACTTCCCTACTATATTTCACTTTGTAGAACAATTAAAAACAACAAAAATGTATTTATTTAGCAGATGCTTTTATCTAAAGCAGTCGTTCGCAAACTTTTAAGGCCAAGAACCACAAAAAGTCAATTTCAAGGATATCTAAACCTCCTTTAAATCAAAGTCTAAACCTCCTTTAATCAAATCAAAGCAACCAAGTAGCCTACGATCTAGTCATTAAAGGCAGGGAAAGTGGTTTTTCAAAAACGCTGTTTGGAAGTTAGTCGGCCGACACCAACAACAAACGTGTAACCAATCAACATTAGGGGGCGTATGACGGTCGAGGAGACAGAATGAGCAAGAGGGAGATTTGAAAAAACTGGAATGAAGGTTTATGACTGGGCAAGCGTTCTAATATTAACCCGCATTAATATTATAAAAGCTTTCCAGGGCTGGAGAACGCTAAGCGGGAAGGCCTTAAAAGAGACATGGAGGCTGTTTTGATTCCGCTTCACAAGTGAGTAACACTGGGTTTCAGTGTCATTGATTGTCTGGAGCTGCAGTGCTGTTGGGGACTAACAACAAACTCTTGTTTGTATTTACTGTTGTGTACTCTGCAATAATTTTTTGTGATTCCTTGTCGTTCGTTCATCATCTGCGCTTTATTTTTCGTTAAGCATTTTGTTGCGCGTCAGCTCTGATAAACAGACATCCACTCGCATTGCGTGTGTAACAGTGGCCAGATAGTGAGATTTGTGCAGGTAAACCACTGCGCATTGCTAGAGAATGAGGTGTTTAGCGACATTGTTCTCTCGCCTCGCATGCCAGCAGCGTTCGGGCCGGGGTTCGAGACTGACTCAGAGCAGGGTGGTTAGGATTGGAGGGTGAATTTTGGAGGCGGAGCAATTAAGAGAGGGGTTGGGGTTAATTTCAAATATCAACAATGTCCAACAGCGTTTTTGAAAAACTACTTACCCCTTCTTTAAGTCTCTGAGCACAAACTTTAAGGGATAGATCACCCAAAAATGAAAGCAGAATATAATATTTAAATAAACACAGTTGCCAAGTGGATAGGGTTTCTGGCATTAATATTAGGCTACTATAGCCACATTTTAGTTAAGGACACTTTGTTTCACAAAGTCACATTTTGATTGGCACTTTTAACACAAACTTCCTAACTCCATGCCAGTTATTACCCCCATCACTGAAATCAGTTCCTGACAG
Source organism: Anabarilius grahami (assembly GCA_003731715.1). Lineage (NCBI taxonomy): Eukaryota > Metazoa > Chordata > Actinopteri > Cypriniformes > Xenocyprididae > Anabarilius > Anabarilius grahami. The sequence continues at coordinate 3,590,860 of RJVU01051648.1, read as the reverse complement.
CCTAATTCTAACCCACCCCTAATCCTAACCACACCCCCACACGTAATCCTAAACCTACCCATATTGGGGGGTAATAATAATCTGGGGGGCAGAATTCAGCACAACACCTGTTCTGGTACTCCCTTCAATCAAACCAAAGGAAATTTATACATAAAAGGATAGCTCACCCAAAAATGAAAAGGCTGTCATTATTTACCCATCCTCATGTTGTTCAGAACTTGTATTCATTTCTTTCTCCTGGAATCCAAAATATTTTTTATTTATTTTTTTTGCCCATACAATGAAAGTCAAAACATTTTTCTAAATATCTTATCTTGACCTAAATATAAACCAGATGTTTATTAATCTTTTATTGTTAATATCAGCATGATTACCTAAAATTAACTGATTTCCCCAATTATCCCCCTAAACATTGGATGTCGGATAGGCGTGCAGATCATGTCTATATTAGGTCCGTCGGTCCATGACCATTTCTGAACATCTATTCGATGTCCAAACTAGGTCCACTATTTGGACGTCATCTTGACATTCAACATTTGACCTTTGAACTAGGTAATTTTTTTGGACGTCTATAACAGGTGCAGGAAATTTACATGATTAATATGTAATATTTGTTTTATAGGGCCTTTCAACATGATTAATACATGAAGAGTTCAGATGCAAAAGCCTCTAAGTGCCATCTGAAATTTTCTTCTAGAATGATCATTTTTATCAAGCTTGTATATTTAAGTTCAATAATTTCACTTAAATGGCAATGCAAATGACCTATTAATTGTCATTTACGTGAAAGTATTAACTATACAGGCTTTATAAAAATGATAATTCTAGAAGAATTTCAGATAGCACTTAGAGGCTTTTGCATCTGAACTCTTCACATACAGATTATTTATAAACAAACACGATTTATTATGTGAATGCCTATTTATTTATTAAGGCCATGTTTGTTTTTTGTTTTTTTGTGTGTTTTTTTTTACATTTTTCTGTTTTTCTTTAACTGGTTTATTTAAAGTAGCCTAATCAAGTTATTTCTTTATACATACATGTATTTTTGCATGTATCTGTTTATTTATTTGGAAATGCAAAATTATAGTTCAGAAAATAATTTCATGGTAGCATATATTAGGCCTATCCTCCTTATTTCTAATTTAAAAAGAACCAACAGCAGCTAAAGGACAGGCGAGGACAACTCTCTATCAAGGGCTTTGGATTTCAACCAAAGAGACAAAAAACAGTCAACATCACTCTGATTGGTCAAGGCAGCACATCATCATAACCCAACCAGTAAACGCCACTCTGATTGGCCGAGGCAACACGGCAGGCATTTCGCGCGAGTGTTCAACCATTGCAAAATGATGGCACAACTTTTCAACCTGCATCGCTGGAGAACGTTTCCTCTAAATTCGTTTCCTCTAAATATGTCTGATGCCATTCAGGGCAATTTATTTTTGAATAAAGATGAAAATGGTGATATATTGAATTGTGATGTATTTGTATAACTGTAGTGTTGTATGTAGTCCCATGTTTCAGAGGGTGGAGGACATGTTTTCTGTGCCAGTTAATTTTCCTGTAGCTTCGTTTGGCTCAACTTCTAGTTTCAACAGGAAATGCATTACACCTTCGTATGCATCTCCAGTTATCACCTGCTGCCGAGACAATCAAATGGAGTTTTTGCAAAATGATCTAGTCCCATTTCAGAAGGTGGCATACTGTTCCAGATCATTTTGCAAAAACTCCATTTGATTGTCTCGGCAGCAGGTGATAACTGGAGATGCATACGAAGGTGTAATGCATTTCCTGTTGAAACTAGAAGTTGAGCCAAACGAAGCTACAGGCTGCAGACTGTAGCGCGGTGACGTCACGTATTTATACGTCAGGTATGTGTTACCGCGCCAATGACGTCACGTTTGTGTCACCGCGCATGTGCGTAAGTTAACCCGTGGATGATGTTAGTTTTATCGGAAGCGATGGATTCAATGGCAGTAAGTCAATAAGCATTATTTATGTTGTTTTTAACAATTGTGCGTTTGTGTTTACGGCTTTTAATTCTAAGGGAGGCTATAGAGCAAAAAAAAAAAAATGTTCCTCAGTATTTTTGTCCTGTTTTCCAAAACAGGTATTTAAACCGAGATGCGTTTACAGGGGATGCAAAATTGTCTCAAAAGACTGAATAAAATGATGTGGATTTATGTTTAAAACAAAAGCAAATATATTAATGAGTTATTAAAACCTTCCCTTTGAAATAAGTTACATTTCTGAGCTTTGGTGGATGATATTTGTTATTGTTTTAATTATAAGCTCACTTGACTTTTTATCAATTTCAAGAATTCATATTTTATGTAATTTTGTGTCTCCAGTAAATGCATCTTGGTTAAAGAATCTTTAGACACTTGTAAAACTACTGAGGAACAGCACTTTCTGCAGCATGATCAGAGTGTACTGTAAAAGTTATGTTCCAGTATGTAGTGTATGTACTGTAGGTTATGTTACTAGTTTTGGGGGGGTTAAACAAATAAAAAATGTATTGAGTTCCCTTCAATTTATTAATTTTTTATACTCTGTCTTAAACACGTTGAAGGAAATCTTACATTGACCTTTATGTGACTGTTTCCAACATGGATACATTTCCAACTACAGTTATATTTCTAAAAGTACATAACATAACACTCTACATAACACTTAATTGTAGATTCTTCTATTTATTTTTTTATTTTTTTTAGGTGGATGGGCAGTAATTACTTGTCCCTGTGGAGTAGTATACTCCATTAAATGTAACATTAGAGCAGAGTCTCCAAGAGACTCTTTGTCATTTGCTCTTGTCATGGAAGCACTTCCCTAATGTTTCAATATATGATTTTGCCAGAGGACTAGCAACACACACTAACCTTTGTGGACCAGAGACTTTACCTTTTAGCCCTCATGAAGGCAGGCTTGCAGAGCCAACCCCTGAAAACATTCAGCTGGCTAAAGAGAGCAAGTTCACAGTAAATTTGCCCTGGTTTTGAATGCATGTCTTTCAGCTTTGAAGGATATTGCTCACTTTCAGGTAATGCAAAGAATTACCTTGAACAAATATTCTGTATGCATGATGTTTGTAAAATAGTAATGTGGTTCCTTATTTAATTGTTGCACTTTTACTTAACAGGGCATAATGGTCCATGTCTTTAATTCGTATGTGACGGTGACTTGGTTGCCACCCTTGTGTGCTGACCCAATGACTAATGTTCCTGTGAGTATCATTGTAAGGTTTTGTAACTGAGGCAGTAAAAAAGCCATTTTAAAAATACTTGTATTGTAAATATTATATTTTTTTTTTTTTAAAGGAAAATCTAGCAAGTCATGACTTCATTCTGCTGCCTTCCTGGACGGGAAATCATTGGAGGATCTGTGTAGGTCTCAAAATAATTATTTTAATATTCAAATATTCAGAAAATGTTTACATGTTCTGCTTAGTTATTTCATACATTGAAAATGTAAAGCAAAATGTTAGCTCTTGAGAGTTAAAAGTTACACTGTTTTTGATCATGAAGCCAAAAAAAAAAGATCTATTGGCTTGATTCCCTCTGCGGACGTGGCTTCAGTGATTGCGTTACATGAACAGTTACAGGTCTCACAAGTGAAATGTTCAGAGTTCATGAGTTCGGGGTTATGGTAGTTCTGTTTTAAACCATATATCCCCATTTTGGGTTGCTATTTGTTTACTTTTTCTATCTTCATTCATTCATTCATTCATTCATTCAGATTTTATGTGTTTATTCGATTGTCTGTCTGACTGTAGGCCCTGTAAGAATATCAGCTTTTTAAAATTGGTTTATACTTTCAGATTAGGCTTTGTCAAGCACCCATATAAGTTTGTCTTAACATACTTCATCTGTCCTTTTTTGCATTTTAATATCATACTTCACAGACAACTAGCAAAACATGTAAATCCTGGGCCATGGAGGGAGTACAGCAGTGACAACATTACAGTAAGCAGCAACCATTCCAAGCATAACAGTCCTACCTTCTTTTGATGCATTAACTGTTAACATCTCTATTTTTTATTTCTCAGGGCATTCCCAGACAACAAGATTCAAATAACTGTGGAGTGTTTGTGTTGATGGTAAGTCAGCATTGTAACCTAAGTCACACCAGAAAGTATTATAAATGTACTACATCTGAAAGATTGTGCATGTTTTTTTTTTAATAAATACAAAATCATTTTAGTACACTATTGTACATTTCTTTAATGTCTGCTCTAATGTGCTTTAATTCATATTGTAGTATGCACTCTACATTGTAATGGAGGGGCATTTTGATTTCAATGAAGTAAGCTTTCATTTTCAAAAACCCTTATTTTGAAATCCTTGAAATCCAGTTGGCAATAGCTAATCAGTGGTCTGTTTTACAGAGTGACATGCTGACAATTAGAAGGTGGTGGTGCATGCTTCTACTGACTAATTACCCTTTGAAGTAAGTTAGATCAAGTTGTACTGTATGTAAAATGTTTGCAACTTAACTGTGAACATAGTAACTTTTTAGTAATAAAAATGTAGCTTTTTAAAATAAATACTAATATCCATTACACATATCAATCTAAACAAGTGGATCCTGGTCCTGGGGATGTCATTAAGAACAAACTGTCTTCATGAGCTCTTGATATTTTAAACATTTGAAGGTCAGACGCTGAAAGAAAGGAACTCCGGAAAAAGAGAAGAGTAGAGAGAGCAGGTATTGGTTTCACTTTATTTCTTGAACAGCACAAATAACACTGTTTTAAAAATAATTCTACTCTTATTTTTACTTTTAAGATGAAAACCCCCCTGCCTGTTGATTACTTGACCAAGGTAAGTACAGTATAAACTCCTATCAATCTCAGTTTCCTTTTGGACTAACTGTTGCTATTTTGGTAAGAGGCCACCTGAGATCCTGTGGCAGATCCTGATGGGAGTCGTCATAGATGATGGCGATGTGGCTTACTTGAGGCTTTCGCTGACATGCTAGATTTTCAGGGACATTGTCAGCAATCCCAAATTCAGAGAACAGGCACACTTTATATGGCTGGACAGTTAGTCTGTAATGTCTGTCTGTCTGCTTTTAAAACTATTTACAACTTTCAGGCTAGGCTTTCTCAATCTAAAGTTTGTCTTGACAATTTATCTAGTTTATGTTGTTCATAAAGTGTCTTTACAGACAAATCCAATTACACTCAAGCATATCTTTGTCTAACATCTTCCTATAATGCATTTAAAAATGCTTAAATCATTGTCCTTGTATGACCCTGTACTATGTTAATGCCTTTCTTCAAAATGATTTAATATTGTTTGTTCTGTATTTAATCTAATTTAGGTGTCGTGAACTGGTGTGCCATACTCGTTGACTCGATGCTTGCACTGCACTGAACTGTTCAAGGACTGCCCACCTGGGTATGTTGGTGATGGCAGAAGGGGAGTCCTGCGAGGATTTTATTCAGTTAAGGAAGTTGAGGGCTATTGCTCTGTTGACTGTTTTTTTAATGATGGAGAGGAATTTCAGAAGATTTGAATGAATTTTCATGTGAGATATATATACATATATAAATTTTCTATACAATATATAAATAATAAATATAAACACAATATACATATACACACATATATACACAATAAATATATATATACACACACATACATAAATATATAAATTATATATATATATATATATACATACATAAATATGTATATATTATATAAATAATAAATATATACACATAAATTATAAAATATCATTTATATAATTTACATATAATAAATATGTATACATATTATATACCCGCACACATACATAATAAAAAAAATTATAATGTGTGATAATCTGTATGTGTAATTTATTCATAATTCTGTAACTATAATTGTAAAAGAGAGATGTGCTTTGTTTTGAAATAAAAGAAAGTTATCACTGTTATCAGTTTGATTATTTTTTTGGTTTAGTTGGTATGCATATGGAATACAGAGACTGAAAATATACTTTATGTAGTCAGTCAACTTCTAACTACTTCATTAGCATAAATGTTTTACATGCAGTATTGCCAAAGCGACAGAAACTGTCCAAAAATATATTACACAAAAATAAACAACCACCATGACAGAGGAACTATTAAAATAAGTATATAAGGTGCCATTAATGTTTACAGTAATATTGCAATATACACAGTGAAGTGCAACAGAATGTGGAAATAACCTTTTAAATAAAATACTACAGACACACACATCCGTAATTCCTTATTATATAATTTTACCTCAGATGGCATGATCAAAACCATGGATATGTGTACTCAGTTTTGCTGCTTTGTTTTTTTTATTTTTATTTTTTTTATTCTTAGAATTTGTATTACTATGTTCTTGTTGTATTTGTATTGTATATGTGCACTGGAAGCTTCACCAAAAAAAATTCCTTGTGTGTGCATGCACACTTGCCAATAAAGCTCTTTTTTATTATTTCTTTGTCGTTTTCAACATTTTTACATATTAACTTGTGTCAAGTTTTCGCATGCGTTTTAAAGACGTGGAATGTCACACAAGACGTCAAAACACGTGACAATACCGCGTAACTACTAGGACACGCATGCGCTGTCAACACGTTATGGCGCATGCGTTTTAAAGACATGCAATACGTAACATACGTGACGTCACCGCGCTACAGTCTGCAGCGAGGAGTATTTGAAATTAATTAATTAAAGTTCCGTGTGGGGGGTTGTCCAAGATGGCGTCCTGCTAAGTTTGCTTTATAGTGCTCTGCTGACAAATCTACTTTTAACAGCCAAATTACACTACTTATATCTCTGATACATTTATTAGTTTCTATAAATACCTCATAGTGTTCCCCGAGATTGTAAATATGAAGTCTGTCGCAGATAAAAGGAAAGAAAAAGAGATGTTGCGTGCTACACGTGTATCTGATAATGTGAGCCATCACAGCTATGCGTCTCCCGGTGAGATCCTTTTATCTACTTCGTTTCCAGAGAGCCCTGGCAAGCCCCCTACAAAGAAAGGTAAAGCAGAAGACGACGCCGTGATTTCCACTCTCTCTCAGCTGATAAATAATCGTTCGGACGCACTGGAGAAAATGGTGGGGGACAACGCTCTTAAGATTGAAGGACTAAAAAAAACTGTGGACTTTGTATGTGCTGAGCTGAATGATATTAAGGGTAAGGTTGGCCACGTTGAAACTAGACTAAATACCGAGGAAAAGAAGATGGAACTCTGCGAAAAAAGAATTGCAGATTTGGAAAGATACTCTCGCCGCTGGAGCCTGCGTCTGCATGGAGTACCTGAAAAAGAAAATGAAAATGTCAGAGCCGAATCTATAAGCATTTGTGCAGCCACCTTTCCAGAGGAGGGCAAGACCCTTCCAGATAAGATTGATACAGTCCACCGCGTTGGAAAGAGACTTCCCAATCATTCAAGGCCGCGTGCGATCATTATCCAGTTTTCCTCACGCGTGACGAGAGATGGTGTGTGGAGAGCGGCGAAATCGTCAGAGTTCCTGCGGGCGAACGGGCTTCGGTTTACTGAGGATCTCACTGCTTTTGACCGAGAAAGGAGGCAGCTGCTATGGCCGGCTGTTGAGAAGGCCCGCAAGGAAGGGAAAAGGGCGCATTTTGTGGGTCATCGTGCATTCGTCGAAGGCTCTGAAATTAACCCTATGTAAGTCGGCTCAAACGGACTTACATAGGGTCGGTTTTTTTTTTAGCTCTACCTTTTATTGTGGAGCAGGACACTTTTGAAGGCTGAAAATGTACTTGACTTGACTTCGTTGTCAGCTGTTTTAGCATTTTCCACAAGTAAGCTTCTTATTCGCTGTTCATTGTTCAGAGTTCTATTTTTATTATTATTATTTTTGTATGTCTATTTCTGTTTTTTCTCTCAATGCCAGAGGTCTAAGAGACATTACTAAACGAAAGGCTTTGTTCCTGTATGCCAAATCGTTCAAGACCGACTTTTGTTTTTTTCAAGAGTCCCACTCCGTTGCCAGCGATACTGCATTTTGGAAAAATCAGTGGAACAATGACGTTTGGATGGCTCACGGTTCGGAGCGTTCAGCGGGAGTTCTGACTTTGAAAAACCTTTTTGCTGGAGAGGTTTTACACCATTTTAGTGACCCAAGTGGACATTTTTTGCTTATGGTCATTTGTTTAAATAACACTGTGGTAATACTAATTAATATCTATGGTTACAATAGTTCTCATGGAAATGACTTACTGCTTGAAGTGATAGAAGAGAAGATATTGCTGTGGCTTAATGCATACCCAAATGCCTTAGTTTTCATTGGTGGGGACTTTAATATTGTGCCTGATAATAATCTTGATAGACTACCACCTAAACAGTCTGCCTCTGCAAATTCTAAATTAAAGATATTTATGGACAAATTTGATATTATTGATATTTGGAGGGAGAAATTTCCAAGCATTAAATCCTATACTTGGAGTAACAAAAGTTGCTCTAAACAATCCCGCATTGATTACTGGCTTGTTTCACAATCTCTCAGAGATTTTAATGTTTCTGTTAGTATCCTACCTTCCCCCATGACTGATCACAAAGCAACTCTTTTTCAATCCCCTCTATCCTTAGATCTCTCTTCTTCAAGTCCTCGAACTTCTTATTGGAAGCTTAACTCTTCTTTGCTTAAGCATGACCAACTGAGAAAAAATATTTTACTTTTGATTGAGTATTACTGGATCAAAGCACAAAAGGAAAATAAATACAGCTCTAATTGGGAGCTTCTTAAACACGAAATTGGCAAATGTGCTAGAAACTTCGGCAGCCATCAAACTAAACTTAAAAAATGTGAAGAGGAGACTGTCATTTCCAAAATAATGACTCTCTGTGGTAAAATGCAGGATGGTCTGTCAGAAGCTGAGTTGGTAGAACTTACTGATCTACAAACTCAATTAGACTCAATATATAAATTTAAGGCAGAAGGCTCTTTTATTCGGTCTAGAAGAAGATGGTTAGAGCAAGGAGAGCAAAGTACAGCATATTTCTTCAGAATGGAAAAGAATAATTATAGAAGTTTAACTATTAATTCTTTAAATATAAACGGTACTGTTATTTCTGATCCTACGGAAATTGGCACATTTTGTGCAAGCTTCTATTCTAATCTTTACCAATCCAAATACTGCAAGGACTCAGCTCTGTCCTTTTTCCAGTCTTTGAAGGACGTTAGGACATTATCTAATGAAGATAAGATCGCCTGCGATAAAGATATATCCATTGATGAAGTAATGGAGTCTATTGAAGCTCTTAAGAACAATAAGTCTCCGGGCACTGATGGGCTGACAGCCGAACTTTACAAACACTTTTCCCTAGAGCTAGCACCTTTCTTGCTTAAGATGTATTTGGAGAGTATTGCTTCTGAAGCACTTCCACCTACTTTATCACAGGGATTACTTACTTTAATACCTAAACCTAAGAAAGACATTTTATTGATTGATAACTGGCGTCCAATCTGTTTGTTAAATTGTGATTATAAGATATTAGCTTTGTTACTGGCTAAAAGACTGAAACGTGTTCTGGGTACAATAATAGAAGAAACTCAGTCAGGTTTTATTCCTAACAGGCATATTGCTAATAATATACGCCTAGTTTTAGATTTTTTAGACTATGATGATCTGATTAGTGATGAAAGTTTTATTCTTTTTTTAGATTTTTATAAAGCCTTCGATTCCCTTGAACATGATTTTATTTTACAATCCCTGTATAAATTTGGTTTTGGTGATTTCTTTTGCAAGATTGTCCGAACTTTATACAAAAATGGCAACTGCTCAATTAATCTTAAATCTGGCACTTCTCCCAGATTTAATGTGTTTAGAGGGGTTCGCCAGGGTTGTCCGGTATCGCCTTACTTGTTCTTACTAGCTGCTCAGCTCCTTACTACTTCTCTGTTGAGTAGTCAACTGAAAGGTATTAATATAGCTGATAAACAGATTCTTATAACCCAATTAGCCGACGATACTACACTCTTTTTAAAAAATGACTCACAGATCCCTATCGCTCTTGATCTAATTAAACTATTCTCTAAAGCTTCCGGTTTATTTTTGAATTTAAATAAATGTGAACTCCTTCCCTTAAAGTCTTGTTCTGCTTCTTTCCTGCATAGTATTCCGGTTAAGACCGAAGTGTGTTATTTGGGTGTGATTGTTTGTAAAGATGGTAAAATGAGAGGAAAATTAAACTTTGATCCAGTAATTACTAAAGCTAAGAAAAAATTTAACTCCTGGCTCCAAAGGGACTTATCTTTACGGGGAAGGGCTCTCCTCGCTAAAGCGGAAGGTGTTTCTCGATTGACCTACCCTGCTCTTTCCTTGTATGTAGATAAGTCATTTTGTGTGAAGGCTGATAGAATGCTCTTTGACTTTTTATGGAAACACAAGAGACATTACTTAAAAAAATCTGTTGTCATAAATAGCTTTGATAAGGGAGGTCTTAACTTTCTTGACTTCGCTTCTTTAAATAATACGTTTAAGATCAATTGGTTGAGGCAATTTCTGACTGATTCTGATTCCATATGGAACACTATTCCTAACTATATCTTTTCTAAAGTCGGTGGTCTTCCCTTTCTCTTAGTATGTAACTACAATATTTCTAAATTGCCCATCAAATTATCAAATTTCCATAAACAGATGCTTTTGGCTTGGCATTTAATTTACAAACATAATTTTAGTCCCCACAGGTATTTTATTTGGAATAACCATGATATCCGATATAAAAATAAAACTCTTTTTTTTCCAGATTGGTTTTCTAAAAATATTATTTTGGTTTCTCAACTTGTAAATTCAAATGGTCTTTTGTTTTCTTATTCTGAATTTTTAGCTAAATATTGTATTCCTGTCACCCCACGAGACTTTGCCATAGTGATGGATGCTATCCCTAGTGGAGCTATTGCTCTTTTAAAAAACTCAAGAGACTCTTCACCTTTTTTTACCTCTTGGGCTCATCCTTGTGAGACAACAATAGGGAAGGTTTGTTTTTNAACAACCATGACAGAGGAACTATTAAAATAAGTATATAAGGTGCCATTAATGTTTACAGTAATATTGCAATATACACAGTGAAGTGCAACAGAATGTGGAAATAACCTTTTAAATAAAATACTACAGACACACACATCCGTAATTCCTTATTATATAATTTTACCTCAGATGGCATGATCAAAACCATGGATATGTGTACTCAGTTTTGCTGCTTTGTTTTTTTTATTTTTATTTTTTTTATTCTTAGAATTTGTATTACTATGTTCTTGTTGTATTTGTATTGTATATGTGCACTGGAAGCTTCACCAAAAAAAATTCCTTGTGTGTGCATGCACACTTGCCAATAAAGCTCTTTTTTATTATTTCTTTGTCGTTTTCAACATTTTTACATATTAACTTGTGTCAAGTTTTCGCATGCGTTTTAAAGACGTGGAATGTCACACAAGACGTCAAAACACGTGACAATACCGCGTAACTACTAGGACACGCATGCGCTGTCAACACGTTATGGCGCATGCGTTTTAAAGACATGCAATACGTAACATACGTGACGTCACCGCGCTACAGTCTGCAGCGAGGAGTATTTGAAATTAACTGGCACAGAAAACATGTCCTCCACCCTCTGGAAACATGGGACCACAGTTCTAGAAGTTATAAAAACGACGTCCAAAATAAGTCTAAATTTGATGTTGAAAAGACGTCCACAAATGACCACATTTGGACAATAAATAGCCCTTACACGGAGGTCCCACGGACGTCAACATTAGACGTGTGGAAGACGTCGAAAAAAGACGTCGCCTGGCGTTACAAAACAACCCCTTCAATGGACCGAATTTGGACGTCCAAAAATTACATGAAAAAGACGTCACTCCGACGTCACATTGCGCAGTGGGATAGTTCCAATTACTATACCCATTATTTCTATGGGAAAGAATTGAGTTGATGCGCCTATTTTTTAAATGTAAAAACATGGTGTGGGTTTAAACATTGTAAATAACGAAATATACCCAGAACAGTCTTTAGATGGGGGAATGAAGCTCTGAGGTACAATTTCCCCTTGATTGTACCAGGAAATGATTCAAACCACTTAAAATTGACAACCACCAGAAAGCCTGGAAATTTTATGCATGATTCTAAATGGAGGAACTTTTTTTCTAGCAGGGGGCAGGAAATATATTTGAGTGCTTTGCTTACTCTCGCTAAACTTTGGCGTTCCCCCGATAAACTTTGTGTTTGCAAGCAAAACGTTTGTGATGGAAATAAGAGATGGGAGGAAAACTATGTTTTTTCTTTCGCTAGACAACGCAAAAGTTTCGCGAGCGAAGGCAAAGCATTGAAATAGAATAGATCATTTTTCCTCCCATCCTATTTTTTCCCATCACCATGTCCCCTTAAGGGGGCTCTGTAAATTATGGAAGCCCGTTTCCGCCACTAAAAAAAAAAAAAAAAA
>RJVU01051648.1:3560644-3578157 GCA_003731715.1 Anabarilius grahami | reverse complement strand
TATAAAGTCAGAATTCTGAGATATAAAGTCGCAATTGCGTGATATAAAGTCAGAATTCTGAGATATAAAGTCGCAATTGCGTGATATAAAGTCAGAACTCTGAGATATAAAGTCGCAATTGCGAGTTATAAAGTCAGAATTCTGAGATATAAAGTCGCAATTGCGAGAAAAAAAGTCAGAATTGCGAGAAAAAAAGTCAGAATTCTGACTTTTTATCACGCAATTGCGACTTTATATCTCAGAATTCTGACTTTTTATCACGAAAATTAACTGATGGTCAGTGTCTGTCCATAGAAACGGGCTTCCATAGTAAATCCCAATCGAAAACGACACAAAATTCGTTTTGTGTGTGAGAGAGAGAGAGAGAGAGAGAGAGAGCTAAACATAAAATATTGCTTAGAAAAGCTTTAAAAGTACAAAGTAGACTCTTCACAATTTGACCACGTAATGGAAGTTCCGACAACCACAGAGAAAGTGATTGAACAAGAAGCCATCGATCATGTGATTTTCTGAAAACAGCACAAGACTGGATGCGGATCTTCATTGAAAATTGCACTGTAAAATGGAGGCTCTGAGACGAGTTATACTACTACTGTTAAAGACGCGCTGGATTCGTTAGTCAACAGTGTTTCTTATGTCTAGTGATATCATGACTATACACTAGGGTTCTTTAAATTTCAGGTGGAACAAGGAAATGTTAAACCTTATGAGAAACAGGGACAAAACAGCTCCACCTTTATCAGATCAGGAAAGAGTCAACTCTCAGTCTGGACTGTAAGCTACAAAGGTAATTCGTAAGGTGAGTCTGAGTTTATGTGTGTTTCTTAAGATCTGTGAAATTCACGTGCTACTAATAAAAAGTACTAAAAAAACAACTTGTTTTAATAGCAAACTTGCGCAGGTGGATGTTCACTTCCTTGTAAACAAAAAACGTTGATGCAGTCGATGAGAAAACGACAGTCAACAATGCTGTTCGAATAGTTATTAATATTCTAGAGCTTGTTTGAGAAAGGGAAATAAAATGTTATGATGTCATTACACTCTAAAAAATGCTGGGTTAAAAACAACCCAAGTTGGGTTGAAAATGGACAAACCCAGCGATTGGGTTGTTTTAACCCAGCAGTTGGGTTAAATGTTTGCCCAACCTGCTGGGTAGTTTTATTTAACCCAACTATTGTTTGAAAATGACTATATGGCTGACTTAAAATGAATCTAAAATGAAATTAAAATGTTCATTTATTAAACATATTAATAAATGTTAATTTTCAAGATATTTTGGGTTCATTTTAAGTAAGCAATACTGTAATTTTTAAACAATAGTTGAGTTAAGTAAAACTACCCAGCAGGTTGGGCAAACATTTAACCCAACTGCTGGGTTAAAACAACCCAATCGCTGGGTTTGTCCATTTTCAACCCAACTTGGGTTGTTTTTAACCCAGCATTTTTTAGAGTGTAACTATCATAAGAAACATTTAGTTTGACTCATTGTGATTTTCTGGTGCTTAAGCCTTACTTGTTTCTCTTGTCTTTATCTTGTGGGAAAGTTGAAGTCCATCACAGTGTCTGCAGCAGCATGTCTCTGACAGTGTCTCAGGATGAGGGAACGACGGTCATCATTATCACCTCAAACCCAAAGAACAAATGGCCCATATTTTGTCAGATTCTGGGTTCTCTGTTCTCCAGTCCTGTGTGTTCTGTATCTGAGGATAGTAAAGATAAGCTAACAGACACCCAGAGAGCTTCTGGGGTGAGTGAGAGACTTGCACTGACTGAAATCTTGATTTATAAAAAAGATTTAAGATACTTAAGTATGTTTCAATTCTGCGTATCAAGTTTAAATGCTGTAGGTCTATTAACTGACATAAATATTGTTCTCTTATTTCATAGACTGTACAGAAAATAGTTGCAGTCAAGAATTTTGTGTTTTGCTGTTTTGTCTTCATCCTCTTTTATTTGGTAAGATATTTATGTTTCTAAATCAGTTCTTGCAGTAAAATATGTGTGTGTGTGTTCGTTCTTGTATACATGGTTTATGAGGACACAAATGTGTATAATGACATGGGTATTACAACGTAAACATGGATTACTTCCTGTGTCCTCGTAAACCAAATGGCTTAAAAAAACACACAGTTTTTTTTTTTAATTAAAAAAATGCAGACAGTTTCCTGTGATGAGGGGTAGGGGTAGTGTAGGGGGATAGGATGTACAGTTTGTACAGTATAAAAACCATTACGTCTATGGAGAGTCCCCGTAAACCATATATACAAGAGTGTGTGTGTGTGTGTGTGTGTGTGTGAGTGTGTGGTTCAGGTATACCCTAAGTTATGGGGACAAAATGTCCCCAAAAAGATGGCAATATCTGAAATCCTTGTCTTTGTGGGCACATGTTTTTGGTCCCCATGAGGAAAACGGCTTAAAGTCATATTAAATGATGTTTTTTTGAAAATATAAAAATGCAGAACGTTTTCTTTGATGTGAAGGTTTAGGGTTAGGGGATAGAACGTGTAATTGAAAATAACAGTTCGCGATTGATTTGCGGATTAATTGCAAAGTTTAACCTTCACAAAGTGAATGTTTATCATTTGCATGTGTTTTGTTTGCCAATTTACACATTTAAACCATTCCAGTGCAAGAAAGAGACAAAAAAGAACTTGAACGGACACGTACACATAAAATTATGTCTCTTAAATATGCATCTCTGTAAGTGTTTTCATAAACACAGTCTGTCAAGTGAATGTAAACAGTTGAGAAAGAAATTGGATGTGTATCATCATATTGGTTCAGTGCATTGGGACTTAAAGTGACTATAAATACCTGCTGCTGTCAATGTGATTAATGTTAATCAAAAACTAAACACAGCTTTTACCAAAATCTATCTATATTTAATTCATACAGTGAACACTATAGTGTAATTTTACATTTAGTTATTACATTTCTTTACCTGAATACTACAGTTAGACCTTATTTTATTTGTAACTGAATAGCAAATAAATTTTTGGTCTGTTAGTTGGATTTATGAGATTTTTTTTTTTCTAAATTTGGAGTTTAAAAGCACTCATCTCCTTTACTTTCCTTATACAGCTATGGAAAAAATTAAGAGATTAATTTTTTCCATAGCTGTATGTAGTAAAATTCAAAAATCTTTGTATTCCACATGAAAGTCTCAGGGGTTTGGAATGACTAAGGCAGAGCTGTGATGTTTTTTTAAATATACATTTAAATTCACATTTTTGTCTTGATTAGAGCTGGTGTTCATACTGTATTTTAATTGGATTTCTTATAATGACTTTACACTGATCTTTTCCTCTAGGTGTGCTTCGGAGAACTACATATCACATGGATAGTGTTGTCAGTCCTTCAGTTCTGTGTGGTTGCCAGTTTCTGTGTTTTGACTGTAAAATCTTTAAACATGAAGGGCGGGAGTGCAAAGGTACTGTATCATCACCACATTTAAAGCCTGTTTACACCAAGGACAATAACTATGATGATAACTATACAATTTTAATAATCCTTCTAATTCTATGAGAATAGGGAAGTCTAAAACCACAGCTGTAACAATAGCAACACAGAGGAACAATATTGTTAGAATCACTTTCAGAACAATTTTTTTTCCAGCTGAATGATGCAGCCAATCAGAATCCACACAACTTTAAAGAGGCCCTTCTGCAAAGTCTTAATTTTCTTTTTGGGATCTACTAGAATAGGTTTTAATGCTTGAATGTTCAAAACACACATTATTTTTTAACATATTTTACATTTGCAGTGCCTCTCTTTGTAGTCTGTCAGTAACGCTCAGGGGTGCGTTTCCTGTACAACGACGCAACTCTCTGCTTCTCTACCATAGTACGATGCATCGTTGAACAAATCAACTAGCTAGTCACGACAGTTTCCCGAAACCATACTGTCGCAAACCTGTCATTGATAAATGATGTCATGCCGGTAGTGGGGTGATAACTTCTTTAAATGAATCTGTTTGAGATCAAATTAATGCTCGATGTTTTTGCTATAAATTACAGACATCTGAGGACTAATTCTCATTTTTCTCAGTTATTTTGCTTTATTTCCAAATTCAATCAAAGGGTCGTTCTTACGTACCAGAGCACGTACGCACATGCGCACTCTTCAAAAATGGTGCTTAAAATCTCTGGACAAACTAAAATATGTAAATGACATTTGTATATATTCTAAATAAAAGATATACATTGTAGGCCTACTTAATGTCAGCTTGCTTATTTTGCTCAAAATAAGGATTAAGTCCACGTCATGAAAACAAGAAACTATGCTTCTAACCACAGCTCGAGAGCTGTTTTTCCAACCACACAAGTTTGCGATGTATTTTGCGAATGTGTCGCTTTAACTATGGTTTCGGGAAACACCAAATCATTTAAGAATGTTAGTAACGACGGAAATTGCGATGTCAGTTGGCTAACGATGCTTTTGGGAAATGGACCCCTGTTTAGTTCCTGTCTCTACAAAGCCTCTCCTTCTGAAAAGTGCAATGTGTTGTGATTGGTTAACCACTTTGAGAATGTTTCGGAATGTTACGCCCCTTACCATTACCATGTTAGATCCGGGGTGGAAAAAACAGTGTCTTTTGGCCTGTGTTCAACTCTCAGACATAGACACAATTTCCCCTTGGGGCAACCCGACCACCATTTTGAAGTGCGTTCAATTTCATCAAGTGGACTAGGGAAGTTTATTTGGACAGTCCCTTGAATCTTCGATTTTGACCGAGGGAGTTCGTTTACTCATATGTACACTTCAGGTAGATCCATAGACCACAATGCAACACGATTGTGATGTCACAACAGAAATTCTCAGTGCTCACACTTAATTTACCCAAAAGTGATCAGCAGCTTAGGGCGTTCCATTTAAACCCATTGCAAGGCACCAAGTAGTGGGCACTCGTGCAACGTAAGCAATGACATGCATCCGAGTGAAGATGGAGGAAAGTTAAAAAGTGGACTTAAATGATTAGTTCACCCAAAAATGAAATTCTGTGTCATTAATTACTCACCCTCATGTCGTTCTACACCAGTAAGACCTTCGTTCATCTCCGGAACACAAATTAAGATATTTTTGATGAAATCCGATGGCTCAGTGAGGCCTCCATTGCCAGCAAGTTATTTAACACTTTCAGTGCCAGAAAGCTACTAAAGACATATTTAAAACAGTTCATGTGACTACAGTGGTTCAACCTTAATATTATAAAGCGACGAGAATACTGTGTAGCCTATGCATCAAAAAAACTTAATAACGACTTTTCAACAATATCTAGTGATGGGCGATTTCAAAACACTGCTTCATGAAGATTCAAAGCTTTACAAATCTTTTGTTTCGAATCAGCGGTTTAGCTTTAAAGAGCTTGAAAATTCAAAGCAACAAATGACATTACCACAGCACACACTTACAATAAACAGAACGTTATCATCTGTTGGTGTGGATGCTGTATGGTTATCGTTATAGTTATCTTTATAGCTTACATTTCTCCACTGTGATCATGACAGTTTCAAAGAGCTGCTTTGTGTGTTCATGTTTGTTTGTGGTTTTGCAGTTGGTGGAGGACAAAACTTCAGAATCTAGAAGTGGAATATGCCAATATTCATCTCTGTTTGGTCACAGCTGTAACATGACTCTTCCAGCATCTCAGGTGAGCAGCTGATTGTAATTACTGTCACCTTAAACCTAAAGATCAAATGGCTCATATTGTGTCAGATTCTGAGTAGTCTATGCGCTATGCCTTTTTTTTCTCTTTAGGATATGAAAAAGAAGATGACAGACACCCACACAGCACTTGGAGTGAGTTAGATATTTTTGATATTATCAGATTAAAGGCACAATATGTAGACTACAACAGTGTTATATATTTTGTTTACTTGTGTACTTACATTATCCCAAATGTTTCCAAGAATGTTTAAATCCAGATGTTTAAAACCAGGACATAGACCGTGTCCGTGCGTCACCTATCAATGACAACATACCTGTGTTACCCTCAGTTTCCGGTTTTACTTTGTAGAAACCATGGAAACATCAAAGATGCTTTAATATAGTATGTGGTTGGATACATTTATTGACAGAAAACTAATTATGTTATATAGCTCAGTGTGCATTAAGCATTAAAGTCTGCGTTACTCTACATACGCTTGACCAGAAGAAGCGGAAGCGGCGACCGTGGCATAATAAAAGTTCCGCTGCTCTCGAGACACGCGTCGCGCTCGTCTCTCATTAGCAATCGCTCCAGTGCTCCTCTGCTTCTTACTACAGTAATGTTAATAGTCGCATCCATGAACTCGATTTCTGCCCGAGTCCCGTCCTGATTCTTTTACACCGGCTGACATGAAGACAACACCTCCCATGATTCCACGAAATCAAGGCGTCATCAAGCTACGCCTTTGTTTTGAATAAGCGACCTCTAGTGGCGAAAATGTACATATTGTGCCTTTAAACATTTCATTCTAGGTGATCGTCATGTGTAAATGAATATTGTACAAATATTGTTCTCTTATTCCATAGATTGTACAGATAATAGTCGGTGTTATGAATATCACAGTGGGTTGTTTTGGCTTTGACTATTCATTTTGGATCGGTGGTGTGGTGAGACTTATTTCTCATTCTGATCAATTTTATGTTTCTAAATGAGTTCATGTAGTACAATGAGTGAGTTCATTTAAAAAGTAAATTATATAATGTTTTATTTGTGTGCTTTGTCTTTTAGTTCCTAGTTGTTGGAATCATGTGTGTTCTTGCAGTCGAGGTTCCCAGTCCTAGGCTGGTAAGTGTGAATCAAGAGTTTTTGGCTCTTTCGGATTTGTTTTTTAGAGCATCATCAATTTGGGTTGTTTTTGTTTTACAGCTTGTGTTTCTAGTGATTCTGAACATAGTCAGTGCTGTAGTGGCTGTCTTGGCTTTTGTGCTGTATTCAGCAGAACTGACAACGGGAAACAGTTTAAACTGTGATGAATATCATTATCGTCATCATTCGTCTTATAATGACTTTGCAAATGGTGCCCTAGAAGGGAAGACTAGCATTGAGATCTGTTTGTACTACAGGGATCTCAATCAGGTAATGATTTGATTTATTTATCTGTTTCAGATAGTGTAAAAAATGTTGTAAAGAAAATATTTGAATGTAATTTATTATTTTTTAATAATACACTGATGTCCAATTCTAGATGATCCTCGGAGGACTAGATATCATGATGACAGTGTTGTCGATCCTTCAACTCTTTGTGACGATCGGTTTCTGTGTTTTGACTGGGAAAGCTTTGTTCACTTTGGCTGAGGATGCAAAGGTACTGCATTCCCATACGGAAGAAAAATATATGGGAATATACTGCAAAATATAATGCGATATATTACATAATACATTTCCATATTTGGGAAACTAGTGCTTATATTTTTCGATATACTGCAATGCATGCATTGACCATGTATGGCTATATATTGGTATATAAATATTTAGAAATGAAGACAAAGATTGTGAATCTTTTATTGTGTACATATATTGCACATACATGTTCTCATATAAATGTGAATGCATGTACACACATGTACACACACATTCACAGAATGAGTTACAGCAGATTTCTAGTTCCCAGCATGCTTTGCTTCTGACTATTAAAGTAGAGTAATTGTTCAAAATGAAGTGTTATTTAATGTGTTTTTCTCAATATTAATATAGAAGTAAATCTGTTAGTGTTTGATGTTCTATTATTTTGGAATTCAAAAGGTTTTCAAAAGGTTGACGATTGGCGAACACCATTAAAACTATAATTACTTTATTTAAAAAGTAATGACTGTGCACTCTTAAGCATAGTGATCGTCTATTTGCTAAATACTTTAGTACATGCAGGTGTGCTTGTGCTATTGTTAACTTACTTTAAAAAAATTAAACATTTATAATGTAAATAATTATGAAATATATTACATTGTTTATACTGCATCAGTAAATATATCTGCAATATATTTATACACATTCAGTACCATATCTGATCACATATACATCTATATATTATGAAGTGTGTTACTGAATATAATTATTATGATATATTATTCAATATATTGTCACATTTTTTAATATATGAAAAGCGGCAATTCCTTATATATTATTCAATATATTGTAATATATGAACACTATATATTGTTCTGTATATTTTCAAATATACCATTAAATTATTTAATATATTGATCATTCATATATAGGGATATTTTCTTTACATAGGGGTCACCATAATCAAAAAAACAATCAGTCAAATCCACTGTGATCATGACAGATTCTGAGAGCTGCTCTGTGTGTTCATGTTTGTTTGTGCTTTTGCAGGCGGTGGAGGATCCAGAACTTCACAAGCCGCTCCTGGAAGAAGTCACTGCTAGTGCTGCATGACAAGATAAACACTTAAACATATTTTCTTATTTGGAGACATTTTCTTTGTTTTCGTAATGGAAAGTGAAATGATTTATGTTGCCATCTGCACAACAGACATGAAGTTATATATTTTAGTCACAAATATTTTTGGGTACTTTTAGAAAGAAAAGGTTTGCTTTTTGAAATAAATGACTTTCTTTGACTTTTTTTTATTTACTTTTTTTTGTAGATCACACATCCTTCTTTACATTTTATAAATGACACTGTTTTTAATATTTTTTGTTAAGTGATGCAAAGACAATTTTACAATTTATGCAAAGATTATGTTGGGAAATAAACTGATTTGTTAATAGTCTTGTTTTTTTGTGTGGGTTACCGGGTTATTGGTTTGCATGTAAACTGAGACAACAGGTTATTCATTAAGCTGATTTTTTTACATTTACATATATCATCTTATTGAAATAACCAGTATAGTGATGTAAAAACATAATAATTTGTGAATCTGAATCAGACTCTTGAGTATTCCATGTGTCAGTTGTGATGTTAAATAAACCTTGCAACATGTCAGCAAGAAACTTATGGCTTATATATTATCCTCTCGTGCAGGTTTGTACTAAGTAGCCTACTAATGTCTTAAGATGATGCTTGATAATTAAATAACTTGATCATTAAATAATGTGTTTTGGGGGCTGTTTACACGACAATGTTTTCAACAAAAAATGGAAAATATTTATGCGTTTTGGCCGTTCATTTACTCGCCAACAGCATTTTGGAGGCCTGAAAACAAACTTTTGAAAACGGGTTTTCAAAGTGCAAGTTTTTGAAAACGATACCATTATTGTCACAGCATAAACTACAAAAATGTGAGTTTGTGAGAACAGCGACATCTATAGGTGCGTAGTATTTCTTTACAAAGTGACATCGCCAACTACTGGCCTGGCAGCAGAATACAGCGTTTTTAATAGTTTGACAACATTGTCGTCTGCACACGAAAAATGCAAAGGAAAAAAGTTTCCGTTTTAAGTATTGTTGTCGTGTAATCATACTATTTACGCAACAGCATTGTACTAAAACTGGAAAAAATTATTAATTATTGTGCATTGTGGCTTAAAATTAGTTTTTATCAGGGATTTTGTTTGTCTTTATCAGCATCAGACTATAAGTTTGAGTTCTTTAAATTTCAAGAACAGCAACATTCCAATCGAACTAGTAAACTTGAGCCTTATGAGAATCACTGTCAGCTCCGCCTTCAACAATCCAGGACAGAGTTTTACTTCACTTGCACCAAAATCCCTTTCAAGTTAAGTCTGTTCATTCGGAGGCCATATTTGCAATGCCTCAGTACACCATCTTGGTAGATCTGAAGTTTTTGCTTACACCGAATCACACATAAAGCAAGTCTGATACTGTATTTCTTAAGATCTATGAAATTAACTAAAGATTTCCATAACTAGTTGCTTTTCTGGTGCATGAGCCTTCCTTGTTTACCCTGTTAGATGTCAAACATTTGCCATATAAATAAACACAATAAACACACAGGTGGTTTGGCCATTGTCACCTGTAGGAAGGTTGAACTCGCATCTGTCATTTACAGTAGTTCAGAGCTGCAGCATGTCTCTGAGAGTGTCTCAGGATGACGGTTTGACAGTCATCACCGTCACCTCAAACCCAAAGAGCAAATGCCCCGTACTGTGTCAGATTCTGGGTTTTCTGTGTTAGTGTTTTTTTGTATCTCAGGTTATGAAAGGTAAGCTGGTGGGCGTTCACACAGCTCTTGGAGTGAGTCAGACACTTATGTTCAATTTTCTGAGATATTTTACTGTCAGCTTTAAAAACGATTCAAGATCCATAGGTATTTTCAGCATTTTTAATTTTGGATATCACATTTGAGATTCCTGACAATAAAACTGGTGGTCTGACTGGTAAATATTGTTCTTTTGTTTTATAGATTGTAATAAATGGAGTCATAAAAATTGCCAAATATCCCCAGAAGGATAGTAGGCTAATACCAAAACTTTTGGACATTTTGGAATTTTTCTGGTCCCCATGAGACAGATTATAAATAATATGAAACAGATTATAAATAATAGGAAGTGAAGTGAAGTGATGTGTAGTCAAGTATGGTATCCCATACTTGGAATTTGTTTTCTGCATTTCACCCATCCAAGTGCACACACACAGTGAGTATTGAACACACACACCCGGAGCAGTGGGCAGCCATTTTTTGCTGTGGCGCCTGTGTAAAAATGATTTATGCACAAGAAAAAAAAATAAAAAATTGTATATATATACACACTACCGTTCAAAAGTTTGGGGTCAGAAAGATTTTTTAATGTTTTAAAAGAAGTATCTTCTGCTCACCAAGCCTGCATTTATTTGATTAAATATACAAACAAAAACAGTAATATTGTGAAATATTATTCCAATTTAAAACAGCTGTTTTCTGTCAATATACAGTAAAGTGTAATTTATTCCTGTGATCAAAGCTGAATTTTCAGCATCATTACTTCAGTCTTCAGTGTCACATGATCCTTCAGAAATCAATCTGATATGATGATTTGATGCTCAAGAAACATTCATTATTATCAATGTTGAAAACAGTTGTGTACCGATTTTTTTCAAAATTCTTCGATGAATAGAAAGTTCAAAAGAACAGCATTTATTTAAAATAGAATATTTTCTAACATTATAATTGTCTTTACTGTAACTTTTGATCAGTTTAACTCATCCTTGATGAATAAAAGTATTGATTAATTTTATTTCTATCCCCCAAAAATAAAATTAAAATTCTTACTGACCCCAAACTTTTGAACGGTAGTGTTTAATGTTACAAAAGATTTAGATTTCAGACAAATGCTGTTCTTTTGAACTTTCTATTCATCATAGCATCATGAAATAAAAATGTAAATAACTGTTTTCAACATTGATAATAATCATAAATGTTTCTTGAGCATCAAATCATCATATTAGATTGATTTCTGAAGGATCATGTGACACTGAAGACTGGAGTAATGATGCTGAAAATTCAGCTTTGATCACAGGAATAAATTACACTTTACTGTATATTGACATAGAAAACAGCTGTTTTAAATTGGAATAATATTTCACAATATTACTGTTTTTGTTTGTATTTTTAATCAAATAAATGCAGGCTTGGTGAGCAGAAGATACTTCTTTTAAAACATTAAAAAATCTTACTGACCCCAAACTTTTGAACGGTAGTGTATATATTATAGCAAAAATGTATCTATGCATAAGTTTTAGGCCAGTGTACAGATCGGATTCTTCTGCCTCAAGTTTCTTGTTTTGCGGGGTCTAGAAGGAGGATCTTATGTACCATCAAAGCAATGAACTTGAAATCTGCTTCAGGTACCAGCTATCTGTATTTTTGTAGCTTCATAAAATTAAGGTTGAACCACTGGAGTCACATGGAATATTTTAATGATGTCTTTACTACCTTTCTGGGCCTTGAAAGTGATAATTGCATTGCTGTCTATGGGGGATGAGAACCTCTCGGATTTCCTCAAAAATATCTTACTTTGTGTTTCGCAGATGAACGAATGTCTTACAACTTTGTAACGAAATGAGGGTGAGTAATTAATTACAGAATTTTCATTTTTGGGTGAACTAACCCTTTAAGACAAAATTAGTTAATGACAATTCATCCAAGTTTGTCACCACAGACAACAGCCGCTTGTGAACTTCGTTATTTTTATTCAGGTAGCGAATTATGATGGAAATGTTTTCACAGTCTTTGAAATCTTGGGGCCCATCTACCTTCAATGTGTACCATGAATGTCTAGTGTTGTGTTGGCCAGAGTTATAGGGGGTGGCCACCCTCATGTCATTCCATCTAAACTGGTATGAATTTCTTTCTTCTGTTGAAGAAGATATTTTATATCACAAGAAGATATTTTAAAAGATGTCTTGGTGTTAATTTTATTTGAATATTTTGCCCATTTACAGAAAGTCAACCAATCTCTGGAATGTTGTTTTGGACACTAAAAAAATATTCTTCTAAATATCCTATCTTGACCTAAACATAAACCAGATTTTTATTTTAAAAAATCTTTATTTTATCAGCGTGATTTCCTTATATTAGCTGATTATCCAACTAGTTACAATACCCATTTATTTCTATGGAATAGAAAAACATTGCGTAGATGCGCCTATTTTTAAAATAGAAAAACATGCGTGAGAAAAAAAGTGGTTGTGTGGGTTTAAACCGTGGAAATAACGAAATAAATCCAGGTGAGGGTTTGGGTGGGGAAAGTAAGCCTCGTGAAGCTCTGGGGACTTTCCCTTGATTTTACCGAAAAGCTTTCAAGCAAAGCCACGGAGCATCGACAACAGCGCCATCTGCTGGCTCTTAAAATTTTACAACCGCCAGAAAGCATTGAAATATCATTTTTCCTCCCATGTAATATATTTTTTTCTCTCACCATGTCCACTTAAACAATTTAAAACCCCAATCAAAAATACAAAAAAAGCTCCAAAAGTAGATAAATTAACATATCAAGCAAACTTTAAAAATACAAAGAACACTCCTAACAATTCGACCAGGCAGTCTGTGCCAATGTAATGGAAATTCCGACAACCACAGAGAAAAGAACAAGGGGTTCATAGTTGCCAGGGTCGCGGTTTTCCCACACAATTGGGCTATTTTGAAAATGCAGTTGCGGAAAAAATTACAGAGCCGTGGGTTCAGTGACGGAGCCATGAAGTTTTTCAGGGGTTGCCAGGCAGGGGCAGCAACCAGTCTGGGGTGGCACAGAAATATTCATTATTTCAACATAAAAATTAGTCTGACTATAATGTACTGGACTGTGCCTACAACACAACTGAATACGGTTAATTTGTACTTAATTGTAATTGAGATAGAGTGAATTTGACCTTTTTTTCTCTCTCTTTTTTTTTAATCATTCCTCACTTGCAGGCATATTAATAAAGGGGCTCACACTAGCTAAAATGTTCAGTCAGTTCTGGTTCTCAAAACCCCCAATAGCTTGTTCTCTATTGTTGCATTTCCATGGATGAGACATGCAGATAATTACATACTGTAATTCAAAGATTATTCAACATTCACTGAATTTTATGAATAATCAATGAACTTCAACAATTCTGAGTTTGTCTGTTTCAAAAACTAACCCAAAAAAAAGTAAACACGAAATGTTTAACTTTCTATGTTGTCAAAATAAATAATTGCAACAGTTCTATACCTAAATTAAACTCAGTACAAAGAAGAAGAAAAAATGTGTTCTCTTTTGAATTCCCATTTGCTGATGCTGAAGCAGAAATCAACAGCACATAAATGCCAGAATGGAAAATTAATTATGCATTGAAATGTGATACATTTTTGTTTGTACTTTATAAATTAACGCAAAATTAACATCTTCTAGTACAAATGCACAGTTCTCACATTTATTTATGCATTAAAAAATTACATATCAGCTTGTGCCTTATATTGTGATCTCACATAGATATATAGTATATGCGACTAAAATATTCTGATCTCTCAAATAGACCTGCATACATTCATGCACAGTTTTAACGCAGCTTTAATCGCCGTTTTGGTTATTTCATGACATAATGGACCACAGAAACTACGACGTTGCATGCTCATAGTTACTTTTGCGCTTTATTTATACTGAGTAATATACAGCGCGCCGTATTTGCGCGTGATTGAAAAGTGCGCGATCTTGTAACCCACCAGTTGAGAAACATTTCCGTATAGCCTATATAATGTTCGCCTTTCACTGTTGTTCTGCTGAAGCTCATTCGGCACCTGTATCATTTCCGCGCGCGTTTGGAGTGCGCGTCTGAAAAGTCTCCCGTTTTTGTGGTAAGAGACTGTCCTGCGTTTAAATAAACGCAATTCTTGTCAACAAAAAAAGTATACAGAAACAGCAGTTGTGAGCGGGGTGGCCAAAGGGGTGGCCAAGCTTAGGCCAAGGGTGGCCACGGCCGGTCACGGCCACCCCTGGCTCCGCACCTGCCTGAGTTGCGGTTTTTTGGGCTACTTTTAGTGTACCGCGGCCGCAAAAAAGTCCAATACAAAGGAAAATATATCATTTTAATAATGTATTGTATGTTTTAAAATTGATACCTGGCAATCCATGGACGGAGGAGAGACGGTATGGGGGTACGTTTGATGTCACCTCAAATTATTAGGTGAGTTTCACCAACAGCAGAGATTTCAAGGCCTTCACACAGCAGAAATGAACGCGACAATATCCAGTCAAAGTATGTCGCTTATAAGTTTGCATGTTTTGCGAGTCTGTGTGAATGAACAGCGTAGTTTCGTCTACTACACAAACTCAAACATACGTGAGATACAGCGTTTTCAGCATCTATCTTCTGAACACATGAACTTTATCTCCAGCTGCTCTGAGGCACTTCAGAGATATTTTTTTCACCGTTTCATTTGAAAAAAACAAACAAACATGAAAAACCGTCAAAATAAAAATTGGAAGAAATTTTTACAGAAATATATTACAATGATATAGTAAAATACTGCTCAAAGTAATAATAATATTACATACATTGTTGGTAAGGAATATCATACAACCAAGATATTTTTCATCCATGTTTTAATATCAAACAGATCTGTCGTGCAGCAACTTATTTGACAAAAAAAAAATAAAAAAAAATTGCAATGTTTTGTTGTAAATTAATTGTAATATTTTCATTTAAGACTGATTAATTGATAATTAATTGTTACAGTTTTATTAATTAATTTCATTACACCTTTGTTGATGGCAAATTTTTCTATGTATTAAATCATAAAACACAGGGAAAATAAAACAGATTTAATGGGGCCCTAAATTAAAAGGTGGCTTAATGCAGTTTAATTGTGAACAAACAAGTTATGTTTACATTCATTCTCAAGGTCTAACAAACATGTGGAGAGCTTATCCTTCCCCATTAATGGCAAATATCGTGATTCGTGATACATATCTATATAAGTGGTTCCCATGGGGGTATGTAAGGTGACAAAAGGGGGTACGCGAACAAATGCTGAGTAGTTCATTTAATTCTAACTTAAAATAATATTAAAATCGAGCATGTATTTCTAACTGCCAAAATGTCGTAAATCCAGTACATTTAATCAAATTACCTCATCATTTGCAGTCAAAAATGACTGTATCCACACAAGCAGCGCATATGAAAGATTGCGTGCAGTCGCGCTAAATTACTGTCGTTCTCGACAATGCACCTTTGTAAAAGTGGGGATTTAGCACTTACTCGCATGAAGAACAAATATAGACACATAATGGATTAATTTCGATTTAAGACTCAAACTTTCTCCGATACAAAAACATACCTTGTATGAGTTCTTGTATTTAATGATGATAACGAGCAATAATGCAATTGTTCCCAAATATCCACATGACTGCAAACGTGACATTATTATACAACAGGTCAAAAAACAAAACGTACATTTTAAACACAGTACTGTCAGTATTTACTATATTTTGCAATTAAATAATAGTTTTAACAAAAACCACAGCAGAACTGCAAAACGCGTCTGTTTCGCGAACAATTCTGCGGCTTTGAACGAATCGTGAGAGTCAATGATTCAATGATTCATTCACAGCCACTTGCCTCGTTAGTGAATGAATGACTCGATGACTCACTCGTAAAAACAGTGACTTGCTGCCACCTACTGGCGGTTTTAGTTTAATATTTAAAAGTTTTATTTAGTTTTACCATCGTTGCATATTTCTCTATTACACATTTTTTATTTAAAACATTTATTTTATAAAGTTATTCATAAAAGTAAAAAAATATGCACTGGAAAATCTATTTAGGGGGCAAATATTGTCCCATAACCGTAAAGGTGTGACTGCAGTCGAAGTGCAATGCAGAAGGATGGTAATCCCTTCAGGGGGTACTCCAAGCTAAAAAGTTTGGGAACCACTGATCTATATCATAAGATATGGAAAAATAATATTGTCATAATATTTCTGGTCATATTGCCAGGCGCATTATGAGAATAACGCAGCTGTCAGCTATGATTAGATGGGGCAGGGGGAAATTGGGCTAGATTTCCTTCCTTTTGGGCGAGTAAGCTTTGGGCTGGAAATTTTTCTGGGACCTGGCAACCCTGAAGGGGTTGAACGGGAAGGAGAAGGAGGTCTCTGCGGAACAAAAAGGGGCGGTTACCAATTTTGGGGTGTTGTCACACTGGAATAGGTGTTTTTCAACCCCTTTACCTGATTTGCTCAAATCGAATGGGCGATTTCCGGAAAAACAATAAGAGATATGTCTTGTATATGAATGTAAGTGTATTGTTTAACGTTTCTTTTGCGTGAATATGCTTGCTGGCTCGTTGTAAAAAGCTCCAAGCAATCTACTTCCACTCACTTCTAGCGATAACTATTATCAGCTAACATTCGCTATTCTATTTGATGAATCTGTTGGTCACTTGATTTGTTTTTTCACCATCAGGTTGAGGCTACAGTGTCTGTGGTCAATAAAATGATTATAAAGTTTAAAGTCTTCAGAGTCATCATTTCAGGTTAACACATTTTCTTTATTTGTAATGCTTAAACGAGTAAATATTCTCATTAATGCATATAAAGCTCATACTTATACGCTGAGGCAGTGTTTCTGTGTGGTTGATAGCCTATAAAAACAATTACACTTAAAATGAAAGTTAATGCACTTAGTTAATGTCACTTTAATAGCTTTTATGACGAAGGTTTACACTATGCACGTGAAATTTGGCATGCGAGAGATTGAAATAAAATGGGCTGTTGATCGCGTGCCATTGGTTGTGTTCTTCTGCGTTATTCATATTGAAGAGCAAAATTATACAAGACCTGTAGCACATAAAGGCGAAATATCTAAGAAACTATTTGATAAATGATAATTCTTGTAGCCCTCCGGGTGAACAAAATACTGTAGTAATTTATAGTAAATAGTGTTTTTGAAACATACTAAAGTACTTGAATTACTTTGCTGTGGTAATTCTATAGGCTATTGCTTTGGTAATAACAACTATAGTAATATAAACAAATTACGTTACCCAATACTCTACTAAGTTTTCTTTAAACTATATTATACTACAATACACGCAGTTTACTGTAGTAAAAACCAAACAGCCTATGCTGTAGCATTTATTAACAAAGTGTTGTAAATACTA